>MU223411.1:2247406-2259002 GCA_018584345.1 Thuja plicata | reverse complement strand
TAATCACTAACTGTCCTAAATGAGTGAAATTCGTGAGTTGAAATGTTTTATATTATTGGTAAAGGATGTTGATTAATCCTTGATGCATAATCATACTTGAACACTACGCTGTGTTGACAGTACTTGACGTAAACATTGATGAATTGCACAATTCCATTACTTTAGTCAGTTTTACTTTGTTAGACTATCTCTAGCTGGGCTGGATATCTTTCATGTCAGGAAAGATTCCGGGGAAGTGTTACTACTTCGTGGTAGGGTGGAAACGCACTCCCACAATATTCTCGCCCTAGCTAACTTTTGTGAATAGGTTTCTGAAGTTTTTTTGTTTCAGGAAGGACATTACATTATAGTGCTACATGCATCTGTATTCGTCATGGTGGTATTTCTCGACTCTGAGGTTTGCCTTTCTTTTTATGAGATGGAAGTCTGTAATTGAGGCTATTATTATTAATCTTTTACTATATGTCTCGACAGTTGGTCGAAAAATCTATTGAATCATTATCTTGACATGACAGTTAATTGTTACTTGTATTTGATGGGACATTTCTTGTTGTGATGTCTTTAGGACACTCGACATATGGTCGACGTTTCGCTCGACTTTGTACAGAGGTATGATTTATCTTTTCGACAGATATGGTCGTAATTGTTTTCTAATCTTTCTATTTAATAGCGACTTTATTGATATCTTTTCGACTTATGTGATCGACCATTGACTTGTTGACCGACTCCCTAAAATAGCGGGTTTTATTGATGTGGCTTTTAGTGTCAAAATGTCAGTCTTTACTGGAGAGTATACAAGAAGAAATATATCGGCATAATAATCACTCATTTACACTTCACACAAGAACTAATACAAGACATCCTAATTATCGATTCTCACAAGGACATACATATCCAGTCACTCAGAGCAATATAATCCTAGTTTAAGCATAAACCGAGAATCACATTGATCATTCATTCATCATTTAAAAATTTCTTAAATAGATCTAGATCTTTTATTCATTCAATCATTATATAGAAGGTATTTAGAAATTAATTGTATGAAGTACAAATTTATATCTACATCAAGTAGTAAGTTGAAAAGCTCATGTAATCCTAATTAATGCATCAATCATGCAAACATATATGATACACAATGCATTTTATTTTCACATACAAACATAGTACAATCTCTGTGACGTCCTCCCTTACACATACTATCAGTGGTCCATAATGAACATGATAGAAACAACACTTATCACAAAACAGGGCCAACGATACCAAAAATTAAGAACAATCACCACAAAATTTGAAAAGGAAAAAAGAACCTAAGTGGGGGAATCCCAAGTTCAACATTAATTCATAAGAGAGCTCAATTTCAATAGTAAATCAAGTGTGACTAGTCACAAAATAGGCAGCGAAAAGAGAGTTAGGTGACTAATCCAAACATAAGAAAGTTCAAAAATTCAATGCTAGCCCACACACAACATGAACAATTCATCAATAACAAAATAAATTGTCAACCATAAAACATTTCACATAATAGAGTGACTGGTGTCATCCACACTCAAGGGAGTAACCGCTTCACAACATCCAAGGATCCAATATATTGGACGTGTTAGAGAATGTACCCAAACACAATAGATAGATAAATCATTTATGCTTTGTTACAATCACCTTCTATGTAATCATATGCAATTATGATTTCTCCTTACTTGCAAACATTTAGTATTAAATTATAATGCTTTGATTTCCTTATGCATGAAAATGTACATATGATGGAGGAATCATACCACATTCATAGGTCAACACAACTGATGTTGAGATACTATCTTTTGAGCTCAATCATCTATAAAGGTAATACAAGACTCTTTTATGATCTTCAATAGGATTACCTAAACACTTAGTTTTGGCAGGGATCAACATGGTTACAAAATTTTCAAAGCTTGACATTGGTAGGATGCATATTGATGATACACAAGAACACTCCCTTTTTATAAAAGAAATCAAGGAGCCATGGTTACATGGGTAACATATAGAAGGATACCCCCTAGGGTATAACATGGTTCTAACTCAAAGGTCCTAATCCATTGTTACAAATATTAAAGGTCAATAATCATTCACAACTAGATTACCCTCATCAGGGCATGCATAAGTTCATGACACATTCACTATAAAAACAAGAACTATTGCCATTCTCACAATTATCAGGACAACAAAACATGATGAAATTGCCACATAAACACTAAGGGGTTAAGACAAACTTTTAGGAGCTTGAAACAGGTTACAAATTAACAAGGAATGAACATGATGGTTCCACCAAGGTATGATACATGTAATGCAATGCAACTAATCAATTTTGTAAAGTTTTGCAAGACAAATATAAGCTAGAATGGTTCTCTTATGAATACAATGCATAATTAAATTAGGGACAATGCATATATCACATATTAAATGATACTTTTTTTAAAAATTGATGCACAATGCATTTCAATGTAAATGAAAATATTATGAATTATTGCTTCATTTCATAATTAATCCTATCCTTTCACATCTGATTACAATAGTCACACCATACAATACGTAACACTCAATAGGATCTAATCAATAACATAAAAGTCTAGCCATCAAACAAAAGATAATAATATCATACCACTAGTTACATAAACAATAGGGTGACTTAAGAATCATAGAATACTCAAAGAGGTAAGGATAACTAATCAAGGAGTCCCTTAAACTAGGAAACTCACACTAAGACAGGTCACATAAACCATAAACAACAACTCATATACTATCATGCTAAAACCAACAAGGCAATCAAACTATGAATGCCAAGCATCCGCACATACACAACCACACAAGGGACACAAGAAGCTTGCTAACTACTAACCCACAACAAAACACACACACAAACAATCACCCACTTCATGAGAAACAATCTAACCACATATCCCAATGTCGTAACTCAGGTACTAGAGGACAAAATACATGTAGGATACCTTGGTTTATACTAAATTAAATAAATACAACCAAGGAAAGATTAAATATTCTAACAACAAATCACCTTATACCTTGATGATGCAATGCTTCTTTAGACGTAACCACAAATATTAATGCAATTGATTGATCTCAACAAAAACCTAAAAGGAAGTCATGGATGTTTTAGTTTTCCACAATGCTTGATGAAGAAGAAGAATGATTTGAAGGATTGAAGACTTGGATGCTCAATTGTAGAAGAGATCTTGAATTTCAATTGCTTTCTTGATCATGAATGTTTGAAAACTTGATATTGAATTCTTGCACTTGATAATGAATACCAAAATGAGGAGAGATAGGATGTTTATATATTCAATCCATCATTTCAAGGGTCAAAACTCAGACATGCCGACTAAAGGACTAGATCTACTACTAAAACCCTGGCAGGGATCTCTAGGCCATTAAATTTGGGCCCCAATCCTCGTGGACATGTCACCAATGATGACATGTACCTTGGAGAATGAGTCTAGATTTTTCCTGGGTGCCAGGAATATAGGGTAGATGTGGGATTAATGAGTACAACTCATTCTAAGGTCAAGATAGGTCACGAAGGGCACAAATAAGTATATGGCGCCTAGGTGATGAAATAAATTATCTGAATGGTGGAAAAAGAGAGGATCATGCTTAGAAATAAGGACCAACCTTGAGTTTTGAAGAAATTGAATCAATACATGACTTATAACATTAATTTGAACAGAGTTCGTAAAAAATGAAGCCGAAAAACATGCTCTGGTCAAGAAAGGCACTTTTTATCACCCGAGCTCCATCAAACCTCTGTGGCATTTTGTGTTGCGGGCGATAATCAAATATCTCACTCTGGACACCAGATTTGACCGCATCAGCACCCACCATTTTGTTCTCCTCAACCATTTCAGGTATGGGGCTAAGGTTTCCCTCCCTTTCTACCTTTATTCGTCTATTAATGAAAATAAAAATGATCGTAAGGAGAAACAGTTAAATAATCCGGCCTTCCATGAGGGATTACTTCTTTTGATTTATGAGTATTTCAAATCCCGTTCTCGGGGTAAGGAAATTCAAGACAAGGAGGAAGGGGTTTCTGAGGGGGATTCAGAGGAGGAATACATCCCCTCTGATATAGAGGATAGCAGAGACATGCACTCTGATACAGAGGAGGAACATTCTAGTCAAAAGAAGACATTAAAACACAGAGCTAAAAAAGAAATTTTAAAACATCACATTGAAGTCTCTTCGGACAAGGAATACAATGAGGAAGAGGAAGGCATGGAAACAGGACAAGAGAGTTCAGGAGAAGAATCAACTTTGAAGAAGAAAGGGAAAAAGAAAATAAAAAGAAAGATCACTATCCAGATTCTGACTCAGAATGAAAAGGATAACTCGGGGAAGAGGACCACGAGATCCAAAAGAGTCAAGGTGGAAACAAAGGAGAAAAAATTGGCCAAACAAGATGAGGCACAAGAAGAGAAAGATGAAAAAGAGGAGTGTCAGGGAATGGACAATGAAGAGGAGAATATCAGCCAGATTTTTTTTGAGTATGGTGAAGAACAGTACACCTGTAGTATTACAGGTAAAAATAAGAAAGTGGTTTGGAGAAACTTTGACTCGATCTTGGCCAAAATGGGTATTAAGAGAGAATTGGTAAAGACCCTGGTAAAGGAAAATAAAGAGGGAAGAATATAGATGGAGGAACTCATTGACCCTGCTATGGTGATATTAAGTGACAGTGCAAGAGAAATTCCACAAATGAATGTGTTGAATAATGCAAAGAACAACGCAATAGACAACTACAAAACAACCAAATGGACCTATTATGAAATTGATGACATGAAAAAAAGGATGGACACAATGGAGAAGGAAAACATTATCAACAACAATAAAAACATAGCAAAGGATAGAGAGCTGGACAACAGAGTGATTGAACTGAAAAATAGAATTGAAAACATTGAAGCTACAATGGTTAAGATTGCAGAGCAGAGTTATAACATTCTAAAAGCTTCTAATGACAATATTAAGGTCATAATTGATAAGTTCCAAGAGCAAAAAGGTAATACAGAGGAAAGGTAGGAGCGAGGAGAGAGGAACCAACTCCAAGAAGATGAAAATGCAAACAATAAGACTGACAAGGGAGCTGACAAGGAGCTGGCTGAAATCAGAGAAGCCGCAGGAAGAATGACAGAGGCTGAGATCAGAGCAGCGGAGATTCTTAGAGATATAGCCCAAAGGATGGACCTGGATTTTATTCCTGGCTATTTGGATATGTGATCCTAGTTTTTTGTCGATGTGACTATTTTGATAGTTTTGATAGTTTTTTGATGTTTGGATTGTTATGCTTATATGCTTTAGGTCTCTTTTATATCTACTATAGGGTTTCAGGCACCCATCAAAACCTATTTTCCATAATCAAAAACATTAATTTGAAGGTCCAATAAGTATTAGGAGAGCATGAAATCAATGTGGGAACCCATTCATACTAAAATGGGGCTAAAATTAGCACCTAATTAGGGGTGCTTACCTTTTTGGACAATACATTCATCCCCCACTTTAGAGGGAGTATGAATTCACCTCATGCTCATGGTAAAGTAGAAGAAAGAGAGAGAAAGATGAAGATCATGGGAAAACTGCAAAGAGATAAGATATCACTAAGTTTAAGGACACAAGCCCCCAAACCAAGGATTGACACGTAAGAAAACAACAAAATCCTAAAGTTTACTAAGATTCTAATTCAACTAGTTGAAGATACGTCGCTAAAGAAAGTGTATCAACCACTAGCATCATGCTTAGAAAGCTATTGTAAAAGCACAAGTGGTCACCTGAAAAGAAAAATAGCACACATCAAAGATAAGATAAGATTCTATGTTTCAAACAAATAGCAAAGTGTGTTATGCTATGGAATCATGGAGGAGAGAATAAGACAATCACGGATGACACATGCTAGCCTTTTGTGCTGTGCGAGGTGATCCATGTGATAGAAATAAGAAAGAAGAGAGAGGGAAATGGTCTAGCAAACTGTGTTATGCTAGTTCCACCCATCAAAGAGAATGTAAAGAGGGACTTGATGGTCTAGTGCATTCTAGTCAACTCATGAATTATTTTGTAAATGAGAGATTAAATGGTCTAGCAAGTTTTTTTATGCTACTTAACCCATGAAAAAGATAGGTCAAATGGACTAGAAAATTGTGTTATGCTATTCAAACAATCTTGAAAATGAATGCAAAGGAGAGGTCAAATGGGCTAGTAAGTTGTGTTATGCTAGTACAATCAATCCTAAATATAGCCAAGGAAATCATTGTATCCAAGGTAATCCACCAAAAATATATAAAGGAGAGTGATCTGGACCTAGCAAGTTGCATTATGCTAGTTTACTCTACCTGAAATTCTTAAAGTAAAAAAAAAATTGTAATAAGGAGGCCATATATGTCCCCCCCTTAAGATGGCAAAAAGAGGACTATTTTGACATCTTATGAAAAAAAGAAACAAGGATAAAGGAAATTTAACACAAATGAGGTATCCCACAAGAAAAACCTAGTCCAAGACAAAGGGGACACAACTCCTATGAGGTCAAGGAAGAGACAAATGCAAAGAGATACCATGCAAGGAGTATAAAAGGGATCCTTTTGAAGGATCCTAAAAAATAGATGTGAAAGAAGGAATAATTCACACCTTCCACATTGCTAGGTAAATGGATTATTGAGAAAGGATGACATTATTTTATCCCCAAGGTAAGGGACTTGTTTACCATGGATAGCCAATTGCAAAATGAAAAGGCTATGAACAAGGATGCATATCCCTTGTATAGAAGGGATTGCTCAATGTAAACAAACAATTCAACTTAACCAAGAGAAAAGTGGATCCTTAAGAGAAGGATAAGAGAGATTGATATACTACCCTTGCCCCCCAAGTTTGGAGACAAGAATAAGAAGAAAGGGGACCTATTATGTTACTCACAAAGTATGATCGCAAAGAGGACCTCCAATGTCACATAATGTGGAGTAACATAATAGGAACTTAAATACTATTTATAGAAATCAGAATTGAAAATTAACTCATTGCGACATTTTATGTGAATGATATCATTATCAACGAATCTCTAAATTTTGTAATGCAAAGCTTGACATTCATTAGTAGAGTGATCATGATATCGATGATGCATGCAAAAAGGGAGATTCTCAAGATTTTGACTATGCTTCTTTTTCCGTTTAGGTTGAGTAATCAACTTAGCACAAAGAGGGTAAGACAAAATGGTTTCTTGATTCAAGCTAGGTATAGAAGAAGTGTTGGATGGTAAAGGAGCGGATGTTGACATAGGAGGAGATTTGAAACCTTTCGCCTATATAGGTTTATCACTAACCTGAAAGATTTGTTGCACACATCCTAAAATATGTTTGAGATAATGAGTTGAATTGTTTTGAGAATCGGGTATGTTTGTATTCACCTACAAAATATGGTGTAAAGCCTAATGATCCCCAATCATCATCTAGAAGGGAATGTATAGGAGAGAAGTATCTTTAGAAGAAGACATGTTTTTCTTAAATGGTGTAGGAATAGAAGGGGAATCGGATTCAATTCGTAAGAAATTTTAGATTTTATCATCAACAAGGGTATACATGATGTTGTTATATATGAAATTCACTTTGCGATGAAGTGTTGAAGGAACAACATGCATAGAATTTCACCGTGGTCTTCCTAAGAGAAGGTTATAATTAAGATCACCAACATGACATGCATAGGTGTGGGTAAAATAGTTCAAGACCTACTTTAATAGGCAAACTGATAATACCCAAGGTTTATTTAGAAACATTGTCAAAGCCAAAAATAGGAATAAAATCAAGTTTGATTAAAGAAACATCCACATTTATCTTGTGTAACAAGTCAATGCCACAAACATTATGTCCGAGCCATTGCCAATTAAAGTTTTTGTGCTAAAATGTTCTCATGGGTGGGATTTATTTTGGGAGAGGGAATATTGTGATTATGGATGAAATTAAGAGCTAAACTATCATCTTATGCATGAAAGGAAACATCTTGAAATTCTTGAAAGAAACTTAAAATTGAACTAGTCAATGATGATAGAAACTTCCTTCATAGAATGCAAGTGCAAATACATAGAATAATGTATGGAATGATTTTTTTTGTATATTTTTATTTTATAAATGTAAATGCAAGATGTAGCAAAGATATAATAGAAACAATGCATACAAAGTAGATCTAGACACTAAATAAAACATAAATAAATTGTGAGTAATGCAATGCATACAAAGGAGATCATGCAAAGAGGATCTAACTACCAATATCAAAAGTATGTAAGAAGAACAAATTCATACAATGAAGCAAATGCAATCTAACTACCAAAATCAAAAGAGGAAATGTTATGAGTTGAGTTCACCAAAATGTACAATATGAAAAGGGGATCACATAAAAGGGGTAATTTCTCCAATTTTTATGACACATGAGAATACAAAACCACCTCAAGAACAATATGATTGACACAACTTGGTACGAAGGATGATAATGCAATATTTGTGCTTGAAGGGTTTTTATTCCTTTGTTGCTTAAAATTGAGAAGGAGATGTATGATATTGATATGCAAGAGACTAAATAAGAATAGATCTGATCTAATCCAACCAAGAAAATTGATGTAAAAGGGAACGGAGAAGAATTTGAATGCACATGGAAATAAAATAGGAGAAGTGAGTTTTTAGACCCAAATTCTTGACTGTAGGAATCCTGGAATGACTTGTAACAACAGATTTGAAACCTAGAGGTTGTAACCTGGCTTCTTACCAAATTTGGGATCAAAATGTAGGGGACATGATGGCAATGATGACATGTACCTGGGACATGATAACAACGGTGACATGTACTAGGTGTTTTTGACTTATTTTTTAGGGATCGTCTAGTAGTTCCCGATCTTTTAAGGATCTTGTTCAATGGCTCTGTAACATATTATTGCACACAAAAAAATGGGGAAGAAGGCCGGCTAAAGGGGTTTGCCTTAGTCAAACCCTTATTTAGGAATCAACCTTAGTTAAGAAAGAAAATTGCATAAGAAGAGATGAAATAGAAAACAAATCTGAATCACAAATCACCTTATACCTTAATGACACAATGCTTCTTTGGATGTAACCACAAATGTTAATGCAATAGTTTGATCTCCACAAAAGCCTAAAAGGAAATCATGGATGTTGTAGTTTGTCACAATCCTTAATGAAGAAGAAGAAGAATGCTTTGAAGGATTGAAGACTTGGATGCTCAATTGTAGAAGAGACCTTAAATTTCGATTGCTTGGTTGATAATGAATGCTTGAAAACTTGATAGTGAATGCTTGCACTTGGTGGAACTGCTAGCAATGATATCAAGGCTAAATCCATCTACAAATTACTCTCTAACAATGATGATATATGTTGCCACTTGAATGTTGTTTGGAATCTGAACCTTGACCCTGAATCCTGGCGCAAGACCTTTGATTCCTTTTGGCACAGACAAGTGGAACCTTAAAAAAATAAAATAATGTGGCACCTCCTTCTGCATAGACTCCCTGTTAAGAAACCCGATGGTGATTATAACATTGGCTCTTATTGCAAGTTGCCTGAGACCATCCAACATTTATTTTTTGACTGTCTTTTTGCTAAAGAAGTATGCCTTCTCTTTGGAATTAATGTATATCATAATATGAAGATTACCAATATATTTTTTGGCATGATTAAGGGTTGCAAAAAGAAATTCAATTCCTTTTGGTCAGTTTTATCCTCAGAAGTGCTTTGGATTTTATGGAAAAGTAGGAATGATAGTGTGTTTATCAGTAGGAGTGGGACGCTTACTGAGTCTTTGAGGAGACTCATAGTTTTTAATGTTGCCTCACAGGCTACAAGTGTAATGAAGATGGTCAGGAGAAAATTTGAAGACTTGATCAGTGATGGAATTACCCATGTATTCAAATGGAAAATCTCACATGGGATAATCAAATGAAGAGAGATCTTATTTTGAAGTTGCGTTGCATAATTCCATGAGAGAAATACAGGGTATGTGCAAGATCATGGGGGGCCAAAAAGTGGCGATGTGAAAAAAATCCACTTTTCACTCGTCCAAAAGAACATGAAAGCGCTTGTTGACTTTTTAGTAGGCCTGGGTGTCAGTACACCTGGGAAAACCTAACACCAAAGCACAAGCCTAATCGGGTACCCGATTTTTTCAGGTACCTGAAAATATTAGGTACCCAATTTTTTTGGGTACCCAAAAAAATTGGGTACCCGAAACCTATGGCATAAATCAAAAACCCGCGGGCCGCTTTCCTCATTTCTCTCATCGCTTTAGGTTTCCAAAACGGCTAGAAATATCATATACATAATTTTTTCAGGTACCTGATTGCTCCAACAACAAATTTGACTCCACTGTTTATCTGGTAAGTAAATTCTTGTTATGTCTAGATTGATTTTTTTCATTTTCATGTTAAATGTAGTTTTTTTGATAAAAATGGGGTTCTATATTGATTTTTTTAATAATATATGAAATCAATTTGAAATTTATATTTGTTTATTATTTAATCAGGCATGGCTAACAACAATGAAGATAATAACCCTCCCCCGCCAAATAATGATGCCCAAAACAATCCAGAACCGCTTCAAAACCCTCAATCTTTAGACGATTTTATACAAGAGAATCTGAACACTATACGAGGCTTCAAAAACACATATAAGAATATACCTACCTTAGCTTCTATGCTTGCCACCCTAAATACCATTGTTGAAAACATTGACACCCTTACGCAACAACATAATGCTGCTCTTCATTGGTGTGATGATATGCACACCCAATTTGATGACGGGCTTGACCATGATGAGATTGCTGCCCTTAATATAACTAAGGAAGATATAGCCTCCCTTTTTTTTAATCCTAAAACTGGATTAAAAGTTGACCCCAAAAAGCTAAAATTATCAATAAAATGGTGCACAAACGAAGCAATGCGCACACACTTTTGGGATCGCTGGTGGATAGTTTTTGATAAACCACCCCATAGCAATTTGGAGCTCCCGTTCTATTTCATAAAAAAATTGTATGCTAAGTTTGTGCTTGGTCACAATGTTAATTATTGGAGCATGAGGCCCAACATGGGCGTAGGCGGAGGAGCTCCTCAGACTAGGCCATTTGTCCAGAGCAAAAAGGCCACTACCTTTGTCCCCCCCACTGATGTCGCACCCCCTCCTCCAGTGCAGCATCCTGATATCATTGCAGAGGCTACCTCATAGAGTATTAGGGCCATTCACATGCTGAGTGATCAGTTGATCACGTAGACCAGGTCATTGTTGCCTCCTGGTGTGGATCATGCTGGCGCATCGACATCTGGCAACATTTCACATGTATGCATGCCCCATTCTTGCATTATGTGCAAGAATTTGTGCTTTGGACTGCTTACTGATGCTGATACATATCAGTATGTTATTGATGAGGAGGACACAGGAGATGTAGCTACAGAGGCTGCAACACCTCATGGAGCATCTGCGTCTCATGAGAGTGCTGAGGAGGGGTACGCAGAGCGATCCAGTCATGTTGATACGGTAAGAGTAAACATTATAAATAAATTTGTCACATGACTTATTTAATTTAA
>MU223411.1:2209842-2240979 GCA_018584345.1 Thuja plicata | reverse complement strand
CGGTAAGTAATTATTAGTTATTTTCCAATTGAGTTACCTCTAAAGTGTTGATTTATATACTGATTGAAAAATGGCTATAACTTTCAGACGGTATAACATTTTTGAAAACCAAAAAATGCATCACATTTGATGATTCACCTACTATAAGAAATTTTTTTATTTTTTTGAATTTGGTAAAGTTTTCAATGAGTTAAGGTGGTCAGGGAGTTTTTTTATTCTAAAAACGTTGTAGCAAATAATTCATAGTTAATTATTTTTTTAGCATAAAACTACACAAAAACATGCATCACATCCGGGAAGGAGTCTACTACTTATATATAAAATCTTATAAAAAAACATTATTATTTGATTATGATTAAGGTAGTTAGACATACACCTACTTCTTATTTTTTTTCTGAAATTTTTGTACTGCTGCATTGAAATCTATACTTTTCACCAATCATATTAACTTTTTTTCAGAAAAGGCCTAGTAGTTTAGAAACTACATTCAATTTCCTACAGTTTCTATTCTTACAACTTTTTGATATTAAGTTGATAGCTAGTTCAAATTTTCACATCAAGTTGACTAACCCTGATTTTGCTGATTTTTCATTGCCACTTAAGGGCATAGTTTGGCCCCCCATGATCTTGCACATACCCTACAACAAATTAATCAAAGGAACACACATGATCCTAATGAAGTTGTACCTATTACTATGGTGATTGATCATCCCTATATGGATCATGTACAGGTTGGTGAAGTTCTGGTCTGGATGGAGGGTGCCCAAGGTTGGGTATCTTGGATGCAGAAATAATGCTTTATATTGATGTATCTTTTTTGTTGTAATCGAGAACTCCTATATATGTATTGATAAACCTCTTGATTTTTTTTTGGGGGGGCTAATATTACAACAAATGTAAGGGGATGTTTCTAACTATTTGACAATCACTATGTATGCTATACTCCATGATAATTAATAGAAAATTTATTATTATTAGTTAACAAAAAAGTAAATAAATTTTTATTTTATTTTTTATTTTTGACTTTTTATGAATAACAGTAAAATAATACATTTCTAAGTATATCATAATTTTAGATTTGAATATTTTATTATTGGATATTGATGAAGAAAAAAGTGTGATTGTAGTAGTAATACATTTCTAAGTATATTATAATTTTAGATTTGAATATTTTATTATTAGCTATTGATGAAGAAAAAAGTGTGATTGTAGTAGTACTGAGATGGATGACCTTCGAAAAGGTTCAATGCTTCACCTCTTTAATCATCACCTAAATGCAATGAACACTAAGTATACCATTCATTCTAATAAGAAATGTGTTTTTGTAAATCACTAATCATAAAATAGGAATCAATGAAACTAGAACCGTAAAACAGCTACAAGCTATAAGAGTTATTTGTAAGCTATAAGAGTTATTTGTATTTTGTTATAGAACCGTAAAACAGTCACAAGTTAGAAGAGTTATTTGTATTTTGTTATATTATGTGGTCATGTGTTAAAAAGCTACAAGTTAGAAGAGTTATTTGTATTTTGTTATAGAACCGTAAAACAGCCCCAAGTTAGAAGAGTAATTTGTATTTTGTTATATTATGTGGTCATGTGTATTTTTAACAGTGCAACACTAATTGTATTTTTCAAAAGAAAGAAAAACAGAATAAACCCACATCACATTTCCTACATATTCTCCCATGGAAGATTTCTTCCATCAGCGAGAATAAAATGATCCCTGCACAGTCTGAAGAGATGCAAGGATCCCAACCCCATTTGAACTGAAAACGGAAGAAGAGACAGAACACTTATCGATCAAAAATATATGTGTACCGGAGGAAGCTTGATCCCTGCCTCACTAAGAAAAGGTATATATTCAGACCCATTCACCAAATCAGCATAGAACTGATACTCTGCCTCGTAATCATGGAGACTGAGCTCAAGCCTCTGATTAGTATGATAATGATGCTTTACCCCAATACTCTTCCCAAACCCAAACAAACTAACCTTCTCACAGATCCCCAATGCCACCATTACAGCCTGCATCCCCGAAGAGTAATGAAACATCTTACCCTCGTGTGCAGAGCTCCATTCCACTAGGTGCTTCCCTGTTGTCGCCACAAAATTCTTCAGCGAGTAGTACTTCACAATCCTCGCACAGAGGTTATCAAATCGGGCATCTGTGACCAGCAGGGGCACAGTCATGGACGCATTGCAGAAGGCATAGTCCATGAAATGCACAGCCTGGCAGATGTACATCATTATTGGGACTGCTTCCCCGAAGGAATGGCACAAGCACTGGGACCGCAAGGAGCAGGAATGAAAAACATTTGAATTCATGAAGGAAAGGTTTGTCTTGGAACCAACATTGGATTCGAATCCAGAAATACGGGCATTGTTGAGCCTGATCACCATGTCATGGGAGTCAATTAGGGGACCATGGGATTTCTGGAGCAGAATACCACTGTTGCCTACAACTGCGCAGCTGCGGTACCCCTGTTTTTCCCCTGTTTTATTGCTCTGCTGCTCTGTTCGATTGCCAATGTGAATCTCGGACAGATTGGCAGGCCCCTGTTGCTCGGTTAGATTGGTGATACCGATACCGATCATGTAGTGCTGGTCTAGCGGGAACTTCACCAGATCAATGAGCTGGGTCATGACTGTAGGCTCAAAGCGCTTGTTTTGCACCCATGACTGCAGGGCACGGCGGAAATCTGGCCAGCAATTAGCATATCTGGGATGAGAAACTTTTGGCCTCTCCCTGCCATCATAGGAGGACACGGATGCATGCAGCAGGTATTCAATCTGCCTGCGCTCCTCTGTCTCTCCAATCTGTACTGCAGCATAAGATAACAGAGTCTGGGTAAAATTCACCGGGAGGCTGTCGGAACGGGAGAGCAGAGCGGCTTTGTGGGTCGGCCATGAAAGTGCAGTCTTGTTGAGCTCCTGGTTTACAGTACTTTGCAGGCCCAACCAGGAGCTGAGCTCTGTGCTGAGCATGTAGAAAAAGGTGAGCCAAGCAAGCAGTGCAAAAAGCACGCGCAGGAACCTTAATGCCATAGAACTCCACCCTTGTAAATCCCCCTTTCTTCTCTCTGTATTCGTCTTAGCAATCCACCATGGATTCGAACGTGGGCTGCTGCTGAGCTTCTAGTTATAAGACGCCATCCAACGCCCGCCGATTTGCTCGCCATCGTTCAGTGTATTCCACTTATGATAATCCCTGCACGAATGTCAGCCTCTTTTTGCACATCCTAGGGGAGGTTAAATCAGGGGAATAAACAAATCTGCTACCACATAACTTCATTGACTTGAAAACAAATTAGGCAAGTACCTGAGCTCACCATAAGCAGTAAAATCTTCCAAATAGGGGGGAAGACACAACAGGTGCAGGTGGTATGCCTGAGCCTTCCAGGAAGGAGGTCTCAGGTTTGAGGCTACTCGAGCCCCGTAATCAACTTAAAAAGTATTGACAAGTATTGATTATTATAATTATCTTTTTATAATAAGAATAATAACTTTTCTACCAAACAATCAAATATTATTTAATCAGTTGACATACATACATATAATGCATATACATATATACCAATTTAACATACAACTTTGTATCAATTTAGAAAAATAAAAAAAAGTGGTTACAAATTAATACTTTACGTATTTATGATTTATAACAAATAAAAGATAGTACTACATATGAATTTTTCTTAACTAGTAATTTAAACAAATTATTTCAACCAATTACAATTCAGTATTTATAAATGATATTAAATTTTAAAAACCTATAATTTATTTTAAAAATAAAAATTTTAACATAATAATTTTTTCATATTATTGTCTCATACATTATACAAATTTTATATTAAATAATTATTTTTCAAAATATATATTAAATTGACTAAAACTTATTACATGAATAATTAATTTATTTTTTAGTTTGCTTATAAAAATTATGGGTCACTTCTCTATTACTATTAGATTATTATTTCTAATAAAATTGAAAATTATTATATTTAATTAAATTATATCAATATTAAAATCTCAGGAGTCACATTACCATGCCATTGATAAAAATAATTGAAGCACTTGAAAGTTGTCAATTTTGTATTAAATTATTAAAACCATGATTCATATTTTCATTATTTCATAGGTTATAATAAAATCAACTTTTTGATCCAATACTCTTTGAGATAAATAAAATTTTAGTCACTTCTCATTAAAAATTTACTTGCCCTTATAGTACATTATAATATAAATATAAGAATTATTTTAATTTATTGTGTATAATAATTATATTACAAAATATTATATAATTTAGAAATTTTAATATGTATATTATATGAAAAATTTAATAATTTAATATAGATAACTTTTAAAAGTACATATATAGATAATGTTATTAAATTTTTTTATGTCATATAAAATATAATTAAGTTATTTAAGATGTATATTGAGTGAATATTGTATTAATATTATTATTTAACTTTTAAAATTTAATATAAGAAAATAATAGTAACTTTTAAGAAAATATAATAAATAATATATAAGTATATAATAATTATTGAAATAAATTTGAATAAAATTTTAAAATATTATATAATATGTGCACCTAATATATTCAATATATGTGTCTCAAATGTTTTAATTTGTTTTATGATTAGTGATGGGCAAATCTTGAGAAAAAAAAATTCAATACTCAAAAAGGGGTTCTATAAGACCAAATCCAACCAATCATGAGATAAGTAATTTATAGAATACATTTAATTTATAAATAGATTTTTAAACTTTACAAATAGTCAAATGAAAAAAAAAAGTGATTTATGATTGGTGCAAAACTAATTCACTATTTGTATATTGAAAAATTTATTGATTAACTTGGAAAGTATCAATATTGATAACTATTCAATAGTTATACATCACAAGAGTTATCCTCTTAAGATAGGAACTAAGAAGTTCTCATTAATATTCACAAGTTATATAAAAAGATAACAAAAAATTTCACAAATCCCATGATAGAATTGATGCCTATTTAAACAAGATGTTCTTTTGGTGCATGAACTTATTAATGTAAAATTAATGAGAGCAAACTCACAATTGGCCTAGAGGAAATCTCAAAACAAAAGTAACTCTAGTGCAAATGGAATAATAATTCTTCATAGTGTTACATTTTGGTTGGCAATGGTTTGTGCTGGAAATGAACCTTTGTTCCTACATATTTAACACAAGTATTAAGATCTTTCAATCCTACAACTCATAATTTGAATTAAAAAAATAGAACAAATAAAATAGAGTATATGGCTAGACTCATATTGAAATTGATGCAAATAACATATATCATTGTAAGTATGTAGTCTAATTTAATCAATAATTAATCAAGCCATTACAAAACACAATATAGAACAAGTGCCACGTAGTGGCCTATATTTGCCTAATTAATTATAATTATAATTATATATGTAAATTTAATTTTAATGTTATTATAAATATTAAGTATATTTTAATTAATAGTTAATTAATATATATTTAATTAATAGTTATTTAATAAATATGGATATCTATTCAATGATACTCTGGTTGTGAGGCTTGGCCTCTCTCTTTTGTATTAAAAATTAATAAGAAACTTTCTATAAAATCTTAAAAATAATATTTATTAAGTTATGTTTATATATATGTTATAGTTTCATTTCTATAGTTATAATTGTAAAAATTTAAAATATAGATATAAATTTTAAATGTAAGGTGAAATTTAAATAATATATAAAGGCCAAAATTGTATAATATTGTGATATAGTATTTTATATTATATATATTATATATTAAAAATTGTAATAATTATTTATAATATATATGTTGAAAATATAATACAGTAGATATTTTAGAATATATAATAGTTATATATTATAATATTGTTCAAATATATTAAAGTTGAATTTTGTAATGAAAATAACATGTTTATTGTAATATAATATGAAATATAGTATCTCAGGATTGAGAAATTTTTACCTAAATTCGTTTGTCCCACCCAGACTAGGTTTATAAAAGGTAGATATATTCTGAAAAAACCTCATTACTAGCTGGGAGGCTCTTAATTGGGCTCAACATTCTAATCAAAATTTTGTTATGTTCCTCTTGGATTTCGAAAAAGCTTACGATAGAGTAGAGTGGAAATTTATCTCCATGATGCTTAATGCCTTTGGTTTCCCTTCTTTCTTTTGCAATGTTGTTAAAGTGCTCCTCTGTGATCCCTTTGTTCATATTGATATCAATGGGTCTCTATCAGAAGCCATCCCTCTTATTCGCTCCATCAGACAGGGTTTCCCATTAGCTCCTGCCCTCTTTGCCATTGCTATGGATGCCCTGTTTTATATCCTTAGGGATGACACCCTATCCCAAACTGTGAAAGGTATCACCCTCCCTAATGGCACTGACATTATCAACTGCCAGTTGCAGATGATACGGCCTTATTCCATGAATGCTCTGAGTCCAACTTTGAAGCTCTTCTTGTGAAACTCAAGTTCTTTTGTTTCATCTCTGGAGCTCGGTTATCTAATGCCAAATCAATATGTCTTGGATGGAAGGATCAGCCTCCTACCTGTTTCAATAAATTTGGTTTCCAATGGGGAGGCACGCGTACCATTGTCAGAAATTTGGGAATTTCGTTCTCTGTTGACCCCTCCCTCAGAGATATGTGGCTTTGGATCAAAGAGAAAATATCAAATAAACTTAACAAATGGCATAACAGATCTTTATCCCTAGCTGGCAAAATTCAAGTCTGTCAAAAAATCATGTCCTCTTACAATATTTACTATGCCTTTGCCTAGATGTTCAGCAACTACCAAATGGTGGAAATTCAAAAAGAGATTAGGAACTATCTTTGGTCGGACGACAAAGGTAACAAAAAACTCCATTCTGTGAGATGGGAATGGTGCCACTTGAATAAACTCTTGGGGGGGCTGGGGTTAAAGGACCTTAAAAACATGGGAATTGCTCTTGCCTCCAAGTGGATCTTTCACTCTCTGGCTGGGGATGATCCTTGGAAAGTTCTTGTTAGAAGCAATATTGAAAGAGGCTTCCCCAAGAATGCCAAATCTTGGAAAAATCTTCCTTTCATGGATTTAATTTTAGGGGACTTTCTTGTCTCTATCCAAGGTTCGGAAGTCTTCAAATCCATCTGGAAGGTGTGGTCCATTGTTAGGAAGTTTTCTTCTAATAAAACTTTCCATGATGATAATCATCTCTTTGGTGAAAGGTCCATATGGTGGAACCTGCAAAGATCTGGTAGACCCCTTGCCCTCTCAAAAGGTTGTTCGGCCAAGGTGTGGCATAGGATGGGTATTACTAGTTTCATGGATATCTTTGAGAGCGACAGATTGATCAACTGGGATGATCTCAGAACCAGATTTAATATCCCCTTAACCCAAAAAAAGACTTATAATATGATATCTGATGCCTGTGCTAACCTTCCTTCTTGTTGTCATATTGATTCTGACAGACTTTTGAAGGTCAAATGGCCTGACGGTATACTTGCTAACAAAATCAAAGCCAAAAATATTTACAAAGTGATTGACCATAATGAATCCATCATTGAGCATATCAACAAATTCTGGAACTCTAACCTTAACATCCCTTACTAGAATATGACGTTTGCCAGATTCTGGAAATCCCCCATAGAGCCTAAAAGCAAATGCTTTAAATGGTTATTGATTCTGGAAAGACTCCCTGTCATAATTGACTTCACCTCTATGCAATTTTGTAACATTTGTGTTGTTCCTGAAACTGGTAGACATATTTTCCTTGATTGCAGATTTGCCAAAGAAATCTGGAGTATGTTTGGTATTTATATTCCTATAAATGTGAATGTTTTTGAGATTATCATTGGGCATATTAATGGCATTAAGAAGGATTCTAACTTGTTTTGGAATATTCTCTCTTCTCACATTCTATGGCAGATCTGGAAGTGCAGAAATGAGGAAAGGTTTCAAGGTATACCTAGAATTCTTACCGAGTCTTATAAAAGTCTCACATACTTCAAAATTTTCTTGCAGATTCAAATTACTATGAGGGTGGAGAAGGAAAAATTCAAAAGACTTCTTAAAAATGGGCATGCCACCTTCTTTGCCTATGAAGTTAAGGATGCTCAGGCTTGGAGAATGCACATGGACAACTTGCACATCTTCGAAAGAACCATCAAAGACTTCAACCGCGAGCTCAAGAAGAACAGTAAATATGCGTCTGACAACATGATCTTCCTGCTGCATCAGATCCAAAAGAAGAAAAATATTGTGTGGATGGAAGGCAACATGGGGTGGACTGCCTGGGTGGATGTCTTTGATACTGTTTTAGTCTAGTTCTGTTGTTGTATGTCTGTTCTTCAGTATTAACTTAGATATTTTGTAAACTCTCGGTTTAAGGCACTGCCTCTATTGTTTGGTCTCCTGGAGACTTCTTTGTAACTATGAACTTAACTTCTTCGATTTTGTGCTTTTGATCACTCTATTATTAATACAAAAAAAAAAAAAAATTAAAACAACAATTTCAAAATAAATTAAATGATGTATGATTAAAAATTAATGGTTAAAATAAAATCAACACAAAAATAATCGCAACTTCTGAAAAAGGGCTCCTATAACACAAAACTAATTCAACCAATCATATTTAAGATAAGTAATTTATAGAATATAGAAGATGAATAAATAAATATCTAAACTTTAGAATTATTCAAATGAGTAAAAAATAGTGACTTATGATTGGTGCAAAACTAATTAACTAATTGTGCACAACTGAATGCAATAGTATATTACCTATGATAAATAAAATAATGAATCTTATAAATAATATATTAATTATTTATTTTATATTCTATTACATTTGAACAATTACAAAAACTCGTGTATTATATAAGCTTTAGATTATGGAGCCCTTAAATAAATCCTTACTTTCTAATTTTTTTGTACATATAGAAAGAGCATTCCAATCCTTAGCCAAAAAAAACATATTTATAAGCTCTCTTCCTACCATTAAACCAAAAATTAAAAAATTAAATAAAGAAAAGCACTAAATGATCGGTGTGCATTCACCTTGAGGTAATCACAAAAAAGAAAAAGAAAAAAATTCAAATAAAAAAGGAATAGATGCTCAAGCCACCAATGAGAAATTATACCCTTCTCTCCATATTAAAAAAAAATTTAAGGTCTCCTAGTTTAGAACAACTTAATTTGATAAATTTCATGTTAAATTTTGTTTCTACCAATGCAATATCATAAGCCTTTTAGTATTCTTGTATTTAAAGTATTCCATTGGGATTCCTTTGCACAATTTGTGCCACCATTAAATCCAACCGTAAATCTTCCAACCTAAGCTCTTCCAAGGTCAAGAAGAGTGTAGTGTTGATTCCACCATCTGATTGGGAAAGAAAAGTTAGATGAAACTGTGATACTAAGTTGAAATCATCATCATCATCATCATCATCATCATCGTCGTCGTCGTCGTCGTCGTCGTCGTCGTCGTCATCGTCGTCGTCGTCCTTGTCGTCGTCGTCGTCATCACTATCACTACAAGACCTAAAACTCTACCCCTTGTCCCAATCATTCTTTGTATCACTACTCTCAAACTAAGGTTATCATATTTGAAAAAACTCTTCATAACATTCTTAGAATATTTTCTATGATTGTGTTCATACTCCCATAACTCACTATTTTTCTCAATCTAGCAAGAACTCCTTGTAAAAAAAACCAATATCTTTGAGTAAACATTATAACTAAATGAAACTTCAACATATATCCATTAAGGTCCACTTTAAACCTTTCTAGTTAAATCTCTTTGTAACTCCAATTGCATTTCATTGATTTTGAGTCATTTGTATTTTTGGCTCTCAAACATGCCTTCAACTCATTTTTCTCCTCTACATTTTTTTTATCTTCATGCCCGCTAGTTTTTGATAGAAGATTCTAGCTACCATTTTGAATGATCCTTCCTCTTTACATAGTTTTAGGATATGTCTCTTGAACCTTCATGTTGTATCTAAAAAATTGTTCTCCTAGCCATGATGGATTACATTTTTTTATCAAATTGCTAATTTATTATAGAGAGAAAATGATATGTTTCTATTGGCACCACATCACATAAAACTATTTTCATAGGACAAATATTGAAAGAAACAAGACAATATTTGTCCACAAGTAAAATATGATCATTTTTCAACCAAAAATTGTTTTAAGGGTTAGATTTTAGAGTGCAAGTAAATTAGAATTCATTAAACATTTTTGAAATTACTATATTGTTGGTAGACCCACCATCTATTATTAAAATACACACTTTGTCCTTACACTTGAATTTTATTTTGAAGAAAATATGTCTTCTCCAATTAGATTATGGGACCTATTTCCTAGATATCAAGCTTTTCCGCAACATCAAATTCTCTCCATACTCTAGTTCAACTTCCTTTATTAAACGATTTTAACCTTAATAGGATATCATCAAATTTTTGAGGTTTTGTAATGTAGTATAAGGCATTATGGGGTTCATTAAAAATGAAAGATCTCAAGAGCTTCTTGTAGTGTCATAAATTATAACCCCTTACAATTTCAACTACTATTTTGGGCCTCTACTTTAGTGTTCCCTCTCATAGCTCATTTCAAGCCTACTTTTGGCCTTACACTACCCAAACTATTGTCATATGTTAATTTTGTGGTCAATTCCTATGTCCTGGGATGTGGACTAGAGCACCTAGCACCAAAGTCCCTCCAAGAGGAGCCCCAATTTTATTGTGTGCAAATGTTGGTTCTTGTCATTCTTTATCTGATCCTGATAATTTCATTTGACCATTGGAAGTTAGCCTAAACTAGGGAATACCTTGTGAACCCTATATAAGGCAATCATTTATCATTCACAAAGCCTAATAAGGTCATTTACAATTTGAAAGTTATGACCAATCATTCATATTCATTCAAGAGTATGTTTGAGTATATTAAGCAGTAGACTACAACAACCTACGTGAAAATATGATTCCATGATTGATCTTGTGATGTTTTCCATGTCTTTTCACATCATGTTATTGCATCACACTTGAAATTCTCCTCTAAATATCATTCCATCACCAACATAAGGTAATATTGTTTTATTTCAACATTTCATTTCAGATTTAGCATCTTCTGGATACTAGGGCTAAGCCCTCTTATCATCATCATTTTTGTGGAGGCGGGAATCACCAACATGGGATTTGAATGAGGAAAACCCCTATATAACACAACATTTTATCTCTCTTATGTGTGTAGGAAACATATCAAATAGACAAAAATTGCATGATTACACATATCAGAAAACACCACACAATATCATATTTTCAATAAGTGAAACAACTGGATAGGGGCACCCAACACTCGTGTCCAATACTTTTGATCTGAATTTTGGAGGGAAGACTCAACAGAGCCTCATGATCCAAGGTATGACACTTTCTACTAACAAAGACGCCTTCAGGATAGTGGCTCCTAGCACCATATTCCATAGTTTACACACAGGGTCTTCATTGAAGGGGCAATACAATATCACGTGCATTGATATTGGGGGGTTTAAAATTGGCAAACAAAGGGGGTATTATATTGCCTAAATAGGGGGAGGGGGGTTTTTGGAGGGAAGTGGGTGGGGTTTTATATAGGAAAATGGGTGTGGGGGTATTGGGTGGGTATTGGAGGGGGCTGAGAAAAAAAGAGTTTGGGGCAATATTTTTTTGAAAATAGGGGAATTCTTTAGTATGCCACAAATGCCTGTGCTATAATTCAGGTTCACTAAGTGAAGCCCTCATGAGTTTACGTTCCTAGGCTAGGATCTCATTTCCAACCTATCACTTCCAATTTCCAAATAATTTTTATCCTCATCCCTTGAATTTAAAGCATCCCCTTCTTGGGAAGGCAATTTTTACATTTTTTGGCTTCTTATATCTCTTCACTTATGCTGGGTTCTAATAAAACTTATTTACCTATTCTAGTTTCTATCACCTTTTTACTCACCATTTCAATTTTTCATTGAGTTTCTCATCTTTTTTAGATAATATTCATATGCCTTGTCCATAGTAGATAACTTCATTGGAAGGAAAACTCATCTTGAAGTTTAAACTTAAGGTCATTGACAAACTTGGCTTTTGTTTGCCCTATGTTCTCTTTTATATCAGTTTAAGTTTGGAACATCATAAATTGCTTAATACAATTTTGAACTCACTAATTTTTTTTTAAAAATTTCTAAGATTCTTCAAAATAATTTTTACTACTAAGTAAAGAGAAGAATTGATCTCCTAGATGTTTTAGCATCTTATTTTGTAGTTTGATTTTATCCTTTCCATGTCTTCTTCTAGAAATATGTAAGTTCTCCCACCATACATAAATTTCATTAAGAAAATGATAGAACACATACCAAATTTTTGAGCCCCAATTAATTTTTGTACGTTGTGTTTATACCGCAAACTAAATCACACAAATAGAGTAAGGAGTTGATCCAAATTACACCTTAATTAGTTAGAAAAAACATCAAATGAACTCAAAGACCATAACACATTATATGTTGAACTCCAATATATTTATATATTATTATTGATATTTCATGTACTAATATGAAAGTTTTTCCTTTATTATGTCCTTATACATTCTATATTCTTCTTTTGTATTTACTTATCAATTCTCCCATTACACTATTGCCTCTCTGTTACATTATATATTTGTGCCTACAAATATCTTTCTAATGGGTTGTATCTCATATATACTACTCTTAATTTAGATGATATCTCTTTGATTAACTCGGCTCCACAACCTCCTTGTAATGGATTGTGGTAGGATTTACATCATTTTCTTGGCTCTATCTTTATCTCACTAGCATTAGCCTCCCTTTCAAAATGTTGGTGTGTCCTCAAGCCAACTCTACTATGGATTGGTTATATGTTAATGTTCAAGTTGGGCCATATTGACATAGCATGGTGGAAGTGTGTAATCTAATATTTGTAGTCTAATTGCTCCAGAATCCAAGATAACATTAAGCTGGTAAGGGATGATCCATAAAAAATCAAGTTCTTCCTGTTTCTTAAAATTTTTCTGATATAGGAGCAAGAGCACCATCTCATCTATCAATTCATGGTATTCCACAGGTTGCCTTACTTCATCTTATTTATCAAATTCCTTGAGCCTTTTTTAATGGAGTTTTCATCTATCAATCTTAATGTGAGTGTGGTGTGGAGATATTGGACAATGAAGTTGATAGGTAGGTTTGTCTCTAGTACATATACTAGCCTAAAGGGGGTGAATAAGGTGGAAATTTTATAGGTGGTGCAATAAGCTCATAGTAATGTTGGTATCTTAATGTCCCAGTATATTTTATTGGCATCACATATCTTCATTAAATTAGTCTCGATGATTTTATTAGTGCCTCATTAGCCTCAATGAATTGAAGGTGATATGGTATGCTATGATTATAGTTTATCATAAGATTATCCAGTAATTCTTTGATAATCTTATTAATAAAAAAAATATCTTAATAACTTGTTATACTTATTGGGAAACTAAATTTGGTGATGATATTGTGATAGAAGAATTCCATGGAAGTATATGTGATACACTATTTGGTAGGTTTTTCCTTTGTCATTTTGTTAAGTAGCATATGTCAATGATTATGTGATTATGAATTAGGCCTTTGCGAGCTTGGCTGGAGGGGCGATGGGTTTGGTGAAATCAATAACCCAATTTTCAAATGGATGTTGGGATAGAGCTGGTTGGAGGGGCGTTTCATCTAACAATGGTTTGTTTGTCCTATTGTGTCATAGATATCATAGTTATTGGTATATTGTTTAGCATATTTGTATAGTGTAGTCCATTGAATACTAACTAGTAGAACGTTTCTAGTAGTGTTTTTGCTACATAATTATGTCCTTTGACTATTCCTTCATGTGCTTCCCTTAAGATATCATTCGGTTCATGTTCTTATACCACTCTTCAATGAATTTCATTTCTTTATTTCTTGTGTAGCACTCCTTCTATCATTGTAAACAATAGTGATTTCCACATAAGGTTTGTTTGTTATATTGACATATCAGTAGGGTATTCACTCATAGAGTGTGGTTTTGCCACATTGTGAAAATATTTTGGTATTGTAGTGCATCTGAATAAGCATGTGTCAATGAGATCTTTGTCAACCTCGTTTGGTTCTTCTCCTATGTAAATTCTAGATTGATAATCCAAACCTTGATTGTTCCTCTTGAGTTAGACCATATATTAAAATGGAATTCTTAGAAAAGTAATAGCCACCTACATATTTTTCCTCGAATTATTGGTTTATTCAATAAAATGTTCAAAGGTTCATAGTTTGTGTAGAAGGCGAATGGTGTAGATAATATCTAAAGCCCAAATTTATACAATGCATACACCATTACTAAGGCCTCTCTTTATGTGGTTTTATAGTTCCATTCTACTTGAGAGAGCTTTCAACTAGCAAAGGCAATTGAGTGATCTTTATTATTTTGAGGTTATGCCAGGATTGTGTCTATAGCTATACTAGAGGCATATACATAGACATAGACATAGAATGAGACTATCCAATTTGGGAATGTTGGGATAGATTCCTTTTCTACATTTTATTTTGAAGTGTCAAATGAATGTTGACATTCCTCAGTCCAAGAGCTTGCTTTATCGGTCTGTTTCTTCAAGAGTTCTTGTAGTGGAGTTGCTAATGTATCATAACCTTTAATAAATTTCTAGTGGCAACCAATATCCTATAAATGTTTTCACTTCCATAGTTATCTTAGGTGATCACAATGTCATCTTGAAAGACAATTTCATAGGATTGACCATGGGTCCTTTGAAAATTATATGAACTAGTAATGTTCCAAATGATAACATCAATATACATTTCTTTATTTTCAATGAGATTTGTATATTTTTGCATTTTCCTAACATTATATGAAGGGATTGAATGTGATTTTTAATCCATCATATACTATCTAATCAATCAAGTATATTTATAAGAAATTATGGACAAAAACTCTAAGTGTGTTCATCCTTATTCTACTAGATATTGTCAAAGTGTTCTTTAGATCGAGGGGTGTAACTGTGTACTCGAATGATTCCCATTCAAATGAAAATGTGGTTTTTGGTTGATCTTATTCTTTAATTTGGATATGATAGTGTCTAAAGAAGCTATTAGTAAATGAATAAATCCTTCCTACGATAGGTTCTAGGATTTCTTAGATTGTAGATGGTATTGGGAAAGGCTCGTGAATGCAAACTTTCTTTAGTTCTCAAAAGTCCACATAGATCCTAATTATTTTTATTCTTTTATTCTAGAACACCATGGAGCTTATTGAATTTGATTCTTCAACTAGTTCTATGATCCCAATGACCAACATCTTCTCCAAATATATCTTCACCCTCTTTTTCATGTTAGGATTCAGTTGGTAGGGTCTTTTCTTCTACGCTTTTGTTCCTGTCTTTAGTTGTATTTTTATCACTCCTACCTCTACTTTGATTCCCTGCTTCTCAGTAAATGTCCAAGGAAATTGGTCCCCATAGTGGTACAAAAGTTCAATGATAGACACAACTACATGTTCACCACAATAGTCTCCAATTTCTTTAGTTTTGGATTATCAATAGAAGCTATGTTCATTTCCGTAAATTAAAGGGGCTTATTGTAGTAGCAGTCCTTTGAATCTTTGTGGACTTGCAGTTCTTGTTCACCTTCCACCACCTCTATGTCAATATTTTTAAATTTTGGATTATCAATAGAAGCTATGTTCGCTTCCCTAAATTAAAGGGTCTAATTGTAGTAATGGTCCTTCGAATCTTTGTGGATTTGCAGTTCTTGTTTGCATTCCACCACCTCTATGTCAATTTTAGGATTTGAATCTTCCCTTTATTAATGTGTTATGTGACACTAGTTTTCCACCAAATGTGTGTGTTTTTCTATCCACTCAATTGGTTTCCATGTGCCTTGACGATGGGGTGGAGGGTTTTGATGAGGTGGTTTAGTAGTTACTTTTGGATTTGGTTTAAAGATGATTTCTTTTGACTTCTTTAGATTGATATGTTGTACGAAGATTCATAATAAAAAGAATCCATGAAAGTGGTAATTATAGTATGAGAGGAAGTATCAAAGAGCATGGAGTGTTTGTCAATGAGAGGATGCATCATTGGTAGAAGCTATGAGAGTGCCAATAGTATGAAGAATATATATGTCATGATCTAGGTATACACTAATCCATTATGCAAAGTAGTAGCTAATCGCTAAGAAGATTCAACACAAAAGTGCATCAATAAGTTATTATTGCAAAATTGAAAGGTATTACTTATGAACATATCTCTTATGATCTTATTCTTATTTTTCTTCACGTTCATCAATGGATCTTCAAATGATCATTAGTAATTTTCATGTTAGAAAGGAAGTCAATTTCATTTGAACTACTTGCTATAGTTTGGTTAAGGTAACCACTTCTTTTTAAAGGAAGACTAAGATTTTTAGTAGCTTGCACCGCAATCAAACCCTTAAGTGATATGGTAAAGAAATAAATATAAATCTTAGCAAGATAAACCCCTTTAAAATTTTAATTTAATTAGAAAAAAAAGAATATCAAGTGTAAAAGTGGAGGGGTTCACTAAAATGTAAAGCAAAATATGCATCCATTAGATAAATGTAGAAGGATAATGTTTTACATCATCTAGAACAAATATGTACTACTTAACGCCTACCTTGCAAGTAAACCCATTATAAATTATTTTGTCAAAAGTATCCAAATATTATTTTCATCTAAAAAGAAAAATGTGAATTTGATTTTGACCTATAAACCACAATCATCCTCCCTATATAACTCCTTACCCAAATAAATTTTAAAATCCTCTCTTTTGTACCACTTAACACCTACCCTATAACTAGACTCACCATAAATTCATCTTTTTTTATCCTCAAACATCATTTTAATCTTAAAATATCCCAATTTAATTTTAAGGGACCAACTTAGATTTTACCCCATATCATTTCCTTAAAAACAAATTAGATTTTTTCACACTACTTAATACCTACTCTACAACTAGACCCATAATTTCCTTCTCAATTACCTAAAATATTTTAATATAAAAAATAAACCTAAGATTAATTTTAATATCTTAACCATAACATATATACCCCCAAATAACTCATTTCATTTTATTTATTTTTAAATTGCAAAGTCCTCTCTTTTATACAACTTAATACCTACCATAGGAAAACATCATGTCTAACCAATCCCATGCATATCTTACTATTATTCTATTGAAGATCAGGTGGCCTACAAAATTCCTTTCTAAATCAGTTTGGTAGTTTAATGGAAATTATTTGTTGAAACTCAAAACGTTGATTTGTGAATAGATTTCAATTACGTGGACATCCTCCTTATATTATTGAATGTCGTTCATATTTATTTATTTTTTAAGAAAATAAATGCAGGCTTTTGAGTTGGAGAGCATTTCTCATTTGCATTGGAGAAAAAACCAAAATAAAAGAGATGAAGCATCCCTCAGTATCACATGCAAAATACATACTTTTCCTATTTATTATTAATATTTTTTTTGTGATTGATAAATGTTTTATCATTTCTTTGGATAAAAATATATAATAAAAATATATTATATTATAGAGAAAAAAAAATGGTGGAATGAAATCACAATAAAAGTCAAATTAAAGTGAAACCTTAAATAATATTATAATAAATAAAAATAAATAATTAATCAATTAAATAATTAAAGATTATAAATGTGTGCTTTTCAAACTTTAATAAATAAGTATTCTATTATATGACACTCAATTAAGTAAATAAGACTTATAAAACATATAGACTAATGAATGCTTGCCTTTATAGTATTGTTATAATAGAATAATTATTAACATAATTATCAAGTAAATAAGAATAATAGAATGTTTGTTTTTATCAAGTAAATTCTATTGTTATATTAGAATGCTTGTCTTTATCAAGTAATTATTTTTTATATTTTTTGTGATTGATAAATGTTTTATCATTTCTTGGGATAAAAATATATTACATTATAGAGAAAAAAATGGTGGAATGAAATCACAATAAAAGTTAAATTAAAGTGAAACCTTAAATAATATTATAATAAATATAAACAAATATTTAATGAATTAAATAATTAAGGATTATAAATGCTTGCTTTCCAAATTTTTAATAAATAAGTATTCTATTATATGATAGTCAATTAAGTGAATAAGACCTATAAAACATATAGATTAATGAATGCTTGTGTTATAATATTGTTATAATAGAATAATTATTAATATAATTATCTATATTATTAAGATAAAAAAATAAAAATAAAAATTAATATTAATAATAAATACATAAATCTAATTAATTATTATAATTTAATACTAATTATTTTAAAAATATATCTCAATAATAAATATTAAATAAATTTATTGACATATAGCAAATATATTATATAAAATAATAAATTGATTTCAATTAATTATCAACAAATTCAAATATAAATGAAACTATCAATTCATACACACATATGTCAAATAGGCAATGTAAAATACATTATTTTAATAATTTAATTTTAAAATAAAATAATTTATAAACTAATTAAATCAATAAAATAAAATAATTAACGTAAAAAATTAATCAAATAATTTTGAAATAAAATTAATTAGTTTTTTATTAAATTAAAAATTAAGGCATACAAAGAGGATTTCGAGGGACAAGCTTTACAACTATCTTTGCACTCTGACCCTTGAAGGATGCAAATGGTAGATCTTGAACACTCAATTAGGGGCATATGCCATGTAAGTGGCCTCCTATTCCTTCCTACTTTCCTTTCTTTATTTGGCTGGTTTTTGTGTATGCTTTGACATGCTTTAGACTTCTTTTGACTATATTGTCCATTTAAACAACGACATGGCAATCGACTCAGAAGAAATTAATAAGGACTTTCTAGGGCATTTTGGCTTTGACCAGCCCATTTCATTGTCCATTCCTAAATCCTTCAAAGCAATTTTGAACAACAGTGTTGTAAGTTGTTCCTCTTCTGCCTTCTTCAATTCTAGGGTTTCAAACTATGATAGTGACGATGGACAATGAATTGGTAAGTGTTCATCACCCTCCTTCAATAATCCTTCCATTTCTTTGAATGTTGAAATGTTTGATGGGATTTGTAAGGAAAATAATAGGCTAAAAATATTGTTATATTTCTAGTTTGCTTCTATATCCATAGTTTCTTTGGCGGTGGAGGCCTTTTCCTTGGGACGATCCATTCCTTCCTTTATGGAAAGTGGTGTTATTTGTGGTATTCAATTGTATGTTGACACGCTTAAATGGCTTCCTATGGTCCTTTGTTTTTGGTCAATGCTCACTATTGGTTTGGGAGATAATGTCATTACGGTGGAGAGGAGGGTTGTTCAGCTTGCTAGGAGGGAGGCTTGGTTCTGTTGGATCTATAGGGTCCCTATAGTTATCGAGGTATTTCCTATGGAGATGGAAAATTTCTTCGTTTCTAATGAAGCCTATTTTTTGGTGTCCAATAGTGTAGTGGATAGAGCCCTTGATGAGGGCATTGTGACTCTTCAAAGATTATTGAGATTGGGGATGGATGGTGCCTACCGTATCATCCACCAAAAAAGTGTTGGATCCTTAGTTTGTTTGGAAGGCTGATTGTAGCCTAATTCTGGTGTTTTCTTGTGTTGTGATGGAAGTGGATTTCACTTTCAGTTCGCTTGTTTTGGGGGTTGAATTGTCCCTTTTGCTAGGCTTGGACAATGGTATTTTGTTCTCTTTTGACAGTCAATTGTTGATAGTTTTCAAGGGCGTGCTCTGGTCTTTTGATTTTGGTTGTTGATTTGGGAGTTGTCCCCAACTCAGAGGATGAGATAGTGTATCAAGAGGTGGGCTTGGTATTTGCGGTTTGCTTCTTCTTTCATGAGTCCTATAGAGATGGATGAGTCTCCCATTGAGGTGGAGATGTTTTTCGTGATTCAGTAGTTACTTTTGGATTTGGTTTAAAGATGATTTCTTTTGACTTCTTTAGATTAATATGTTGTAGGAAGATTCATAGTAAAAAAGAAGCCATGAAAGTGGTAATTATAGTATGAGAGGAAGTATCAAAGAGCATGGAGTGTTTGTCAATGAGAAGATGCATCATTGGTAGAAGCTATGAGAGTGCCAATAGTATGAAGAATATATATGCCATGATAGGTATACACTAATCCATTATGCAAAGTAGTAGCTAATAGCTAAGAAGATTCAACACAGAAGTGCATCAATTAGTTATTATTGTAAAATGGAAAGGGCTTACTTATGAACATATCTCTTATGATCATATTCTTATTTTTCTTCATGTTCCTCAATGACTCTTCAAATGATCATTAGTAATTTTCATGTTAGAAAGGAAGTCAATTTCATTTGAACTACTAGCTATAGTTTGGTTAAGGTAACCACTTCTTTTTAAAGGAAGACTGGGATTTTTAGTATCTTGCACCATAATCAAAGCCTTAAGTGATATGGTAAAGAAATAAATATAAATCTTAGCAAGATAAACCCCTTATAAATTTTAATTTAATTAGAAAAAAATTATTAAGTGTAAAAGTGGAGGGGTTCACTAAAATGTAAAGGAAAATATGCATCCATTAGATAAATGTAGAAGGATAATGTTTTACATAATTTAGAACAAATATGTACTACTTAACGCCTGCCTTGCAAGTAAACCCATCATAAATTATTTTGTCAAAAGCATCCAAATATTATTTTCATCTAAAAAGAAAAATGTGAATTTGATTTTGACCTATAAACCACAATCCTCCTCCCTATGTAACTGCTTACCCAAGAAAATTTTAAAATCCTCTCTTTTGTACCACTTAACACCTGGCCTATAACTAGACCCGCCATAAATTCATCTTTTTGTGATCTTCAAACTTTATTTTAATCTTAAAAAATCCCAATTTAATTTTGAGGGACCAACTTAGATTCTTTCCCATATTATTTCCTTAAAAACAAATTAGATCTCTTTCACCCTACTTAATACCTACTCTACCACTAGAACCATCATTTCCCCTCAATTACCTAAAATATTTTAATATAAAAAATAAACCTAAGATTAATTTCAATATCTTAACCATAACGTATATACCCCCAAATAACTCATTTCATTTTATTTTATTTTTAAATTGCAAAGTCCTCTCTTTTATACCACTTAATACCTACCCTAGGAAAACATCATATCTAACCAATCCCATGCATATCTTACTATTATTCAATTGAAGATCAGGCGGCTTACAAAATTCCTTTCTAAATCAGTTTGGTAGTTTGATGGAAATTATTATGTTGAAACTCGAAACGTTGATTTGTGAACAGATTTCAATTACGTGCACATTCTCCTTATATTATTGAATATTGTTCATATTTATTTATGTTTTAAGAAAATAAATGAAGGCTTTTGAGTTGGAGAGCATTTCTCATTTGCATTGGAGAAAAAATCAAAATAAAAGAGATGAAGCATCCCTCAGTATCACATGTAAAATACATACTTTTCCTATTTTTTTTAATATTTTTTTGTGATTGAGAAATGTTTGATCATTTTTTTGGATAAAAATATATTACATTATAGAGAAAAAAAAATAGTGGAATGAAATCACAATAAAATTCAAATTAAAGTGAAACCTTAAATAATATTATAATAAATAAAAATAATAATTAATCAATTAAATAATTAAGGATTATAAATGTCTGCTTTCCAAACTTTTAATAAATAAGTATTCTATTATATGATAGTCAATTAAGTGAATAAGAACTATAAAACATCTAGATTAATGAATGCTTGCATTTATAGTATTGTTATAATAGAATAATTATTAATATAATTATCTATATTAATAAGATACAAAATTAAAAATGAAATTAATATTAATAATAAATACATAAATCTAATTAATTATTATAATTGAATACTAATTGATTTAAAAATATATCTCAATAATAAAGAATAAATATTAAATAACTTTATTGACATATAACAAATATATTATATAAAATAATAAATTGATTTTAATTAATTATCAACAAATTCAATATATAAATGAAACTATCAATTCATACACACACATATATCAAATAGGCAATGTAAAATAAATTATTTTAATAATTTAATTTAAAAATAAAATAATTTATAAACTAATATAATTAATAAAATAAAAAAATTAAGGTAAAAAAATTAATCAAATAACTTTGAAATAAAATTAAATAGTTTTTTATTAAATAAAAAATTAAGGCCTATAAAGAGGATTTCGAGGGACAAGCTTTGCAACTATCTCTACACTCTGACCCTTGAAGGATGCACATGGTAGATCTTGAACACTCAATTAGGGGCATAGGCCATGTAAGTGGCCTCCTATTCCTTGCTACTTTCCTTTCTTTATTTCGCTGGTTTTTGTGTATGCTTTGACATGCTTTAGACTTCTTTTGACTATATTGTCCATTTAAACACCGACATGGCAGTCGACTCAGAAGAAATTAATAAGGACTTTCTACGGCATTTTGGCTTTGACCTACCCATTTCGTTGTCCATTCCTAAATCCTTCAAAGCAATTTTGAACAGCAATGGTGTAAGTTGTTCCTCTTCTGCCTTCTTCATTTCTAGGGTTTCAAACTACGATAGTGATGATGGACAATGAATTGATAAGTGTTCATCACCCTCCTTCAATAATCCTTCCATTTCTCTGAATGTTGAGTTGTTTGATGGGATTTGTAAGGAAAATAATCGGTTGAAAATATTGTTATAATTCCAGTTTTCTTCTTTATTCATAGTTTCTTTCACGGTGGAGGCCTTTTCCTTGGGACGATCCATTCCTTCCTTTATGGAAAGTGGTGTTATTTTTGGTAGTCAGTTGTATGTTGTCCTCCTCCTCCTCATCCTCCTCCTCCTTCTTCTTCTTATTCCTATGGAGATGGATACTTTCTTCGTTGCTAATCAAGCCTATTTTTTGGTGTCCAATAGTGTAGTGGATAGAGCCCTTGATGAGGGCATTGTGACTCTTCAAAGATTGTTGAGATTGGGGATGGATGGTGCCTACCATATCATCCATCAGGAAAGTTTTGGCTCCTAAGTTTGGGGAGTCAGCTTGGTTGGAAGGTTCATTGTAGCCTAATTCTGGTGTTTGCTTGTGTTGTGATGGAAGTGGATTTCACTTTCAATTCTCTTTTTTGGGGGGTTGGACTGTCCCTTTTTCTAGGCTTTGACAATGGTCTTTTGTTCTCTTTTGATCAGTCAATTGTTGATAGTTTTCAAGGGCATGGTTTGGTCTTTTGTTTTTTATTGAGTTTTGCAAATGATTTGGGAGTTGTCCTCAACTCAGAGGATTAGAATAGTGTGTTGTTATATTCCAAGAGGTGGGCTTGGTATTTTTGGTTTTCTTCTTATTTGATGAGTCCTATAGAGGTGGATGAGTCTCCTATTGAGGTGGAGACTTTTTTGCGATTAAGGAGATTTGTTATTCATTGTAGGCTCCCTTCTATGGTTGTTTGGAGAAAAGTGGTTTAATGGTATGCTCCTTGTTATCTTGGTCTATCTCTTAGATGCTCCTATAGAGGTGGGCCTATTTTCTATTGAGATGGAAAGGGTTTTTTCAGTCGAGGGATGGATCTATAGTTGGGTTGATGTTGTTTATCACCAGATGATCTTGGACAACTTTGTGGCTCCAAAGGGGCAGATTTAGGGGATCTTTCATTTCCCCTTTATTGGAATGTTGCAATAGAAGGTTTATTGACTGAGCACTATTGGGGGTCTTTCTTGGCCTATGTATTGTATATGGCCTTTTATGGCCTTGTGTTCTTCAAGCAAAATTTATATATAGGTTCTCTACTGCTAGTGTGTCGTTAGTGGCCTCATGTTGTATAAACTGCACTAGTTTGTGCCATTGTTTTGCTGACAACCCTTTGGTTGTAACTTTGTAAGGGTCAACCCCCTTGTTTGGATGCTTAATTAATAAAAAACAAGGGTTTGGCTAGAAAATTTCTTAATGATTGGGTTCACAATGTTTGGCTTAATAAACTAGGTATTCAAATTTCCTTTTGTAGACTAGTGTATAAGGATTATTTGTGATTTTTTTCAAAGATAATAATATGCGAGAATTTGTTATTAAAAAGGAATTCTAGAATATTGGTAGTTGTGCTTTTAGGGTCCTTAAATGGGATCCTAGTGCCATAAATGATGATATATTGGCATTATTGGGCCCTCGATGGCTCACTGTTAAAAATGTTCTGCCACTTTTGTGGGCACTCATCCCTCATTTTATGTCACCTATTCATAATATTCTTAGAATGGATAATTCTAGGGTTAGCCTTCCTCATCTCAAAGCCCAAGTCCTGGTCTTGATCAACCCTAGTATATAGATTCCTAAAAAAAATGATATCTTTTTTGGATACTATGTCTATGAGTGTGAAGTTAAAACCCTAGGTGGCATAAATGTTTTTTTCCTTTGTAGAAGAGAAGGGCACCACAGGAAAAGTTGCCCTATTATTGGCCCTAAAAAATGCTCTGATAAATCTCATAATGCTAAAACTTAGCCTTTTTCCGAGTACCCACCCCATCCTTCATCAAAGACAATTGTTGAGCCTTTGCATGATTATCCTTCATCTATGGATGCTTCTCCAACCCCTCCTACTATCACTACCACCTCCCCACCCTCCCATGTCGCTCCTCCTCCCCCCTCTCATTCCCCAATTGGTTGAGCACCCCTTCAATCCCAAGAGGGGAAAGCCTTGTAAAATGAATGCTCAACAATTACTGATGGAGGATCTGAGAAATAACATGCATAAGAAAGAGGGAACTCCCTATTCCAAAGATGGGAAGTATCAGACCCAAAAATTAGTTCCTATTTTGATTGAACCCCCTAACTCTGGTTTGAACAAAACTGAAATAGACAAGGTTAAAATTATGCTACACCATCTATGGTGAAATAAATTGTCAAGGAGCTTGAAATTAATGAAAATCTAATGGGAATCATTATGGGTCAAATATTTGACCCACCACCCAAAGGCATTCTAAAGGGGTTAAATTGTACAACAAATTTGATGTCCTATTTGAGGACAATATTCAAGAAATTCCTGAAAACCCCCCCAAGTTGTAGCTTTAATCTCATTAGGTTAGGTCTTAGATGACAGGATTGATAACGGATCTATAGTGACCCCAGCCTTGGCTCTCTCCTCGGATACAATGATGGACACAACACTACAACCCAATTTGGATCTGGATTTAGATGGTGGCATACCTCCTAAAGTAGGATCAAATATAGATGACAATGATGTATCCATTGTTATAATTTCAACTAAGCCTCATCTATGTCCTTCTAATTCAGTGATTGTCTTTGGAGAGGTTGGTATTAGACACCCCCCCCAGAGGAAAAATGTGGTGAACTTACTTCCATCACTTCCCCACTCTTGGAAAAAAATAATGTTGCTAATTAAGCACACAACTTGGCTATTCATAAAATAAAGTTCAGATCAATGGACTCACCTAGACTGAGCTCCAAAAAGAAAGAAACAAAATCCACCCCACCTAAATGCATTGAAAGCTTCAGGGTGAACTGGAGACCACTAATTAATATTTTTATGGTTTTGTAGTGGATATCTTGGACCGTTAGAGGGCTTGAATCCCTTGATAGAAAATGCATTATTAAAAGATTGATTAATAGCATGAGGAACAAGGAATCATTTTTCCTACAAGAGGTCAAATCCACTCTATTTATGTTGGACATTAACCTCAAATTAATATGGCAAGATTCCACCCAATTTGCTACACATCACTTAAAGGGGAAAGGAAAATCTACCATCCTTCTTGCCAGTAGATGGGCCCATAAAATAGAGGATTGGGACATCTCTCCATAAAATTGAGTTGTTTGAGTCATTATTGATTGGGATAGATCAGATGTAGGCCTATGTTCAATCTATGCACCAAATGATTATAAAGAAAGGATTGAAATATGGAAATCCCTTCTCAATGTTAAAGATATTCCTTGGATTTTAGGTGGAGAATCTAATATGATTGCGAGGCATGAAGATAAAATTGGTGCTAATAAGTTGGAGTGGAAGGGGAATGAACAATTCTACTTCTCCAGACCTAAGACCAAGCTTATTTTACTTGACCCATTGGAAAATAGGAAGAATGCACACTACAACATTGGTAATTTTTGGTGGAGACTCCATGTACTTCATAAAACTGGCCGAAATAGAACATGGACCATTGATCTAGCGACATCCGACGGCTTTCAGATACTTTTGATGCATCTTTAGGCGCTTCATAAAATCGACCCGAAATAGAATGCTGACCATTTGATATGGGATCATCGGATGGTCTCCACGACTTTTGGTAGCACGCCAATGTATCTCATCAAACTTGCCCAAAATGGAACATGGTTCGTTTGATCTGGTGACATCCGACGGCTTTTTGAACACTTTGCTTATGAAAAGAGTCAGCAAATAATTTGAAGTCAACAAGGTCAAACATTTGATGTATATTTTTTGGAGGTCACATTCCCGAAAACATTAGTTCTAGGTTTTAGGTTCTTATTTAGGTTCTTTTTTGGGCTGAGAAAGAGGGTTTTCTTTCCTGCTTCTTTCCCTCTAGAGCCCCATGAAGCAGTGTAAAAAAAATATTTTAAATAAATTATATATAATGGCCTAGCCATTTTTGCCAAAAAAAAAAAAAACATTTGATTTACAATATGGTATAATTTTCAACAAGGACACATAAGGATATACGATAGTCTTGATAGATTTTATGCCAATAAAGATGTTTTCAGTTTTGTTAACAAAGATGAGAACTATAGTGTCCAGGTACACCCTTCTACATTGTCTAATCCTCACCCAATTGTGGCTAAGATCTAAATTTTGAACAAGAGTTCTAATATCCATAATAGATCTAATCAATTTATTATCAATATTGATCTCCTAAAAGATACATATTGTAGTGATGTTATTCTAATGATTAGACATATTAATAAATGGATTCTCGGAGATGCTTCAACCATTGAGAGATGGGCTCAAAATGAGAATAGCTAGAAGATCATCTCAAACTATAGGTAAAAGAAGGCTCTTGATTATAGAAGGGTTGACTCCATCCTTAATGATAAATTATGTTCTCTAGAGGAAAATCTATAAGACTGTCATGTTGATCACCTTATTAACTATAACTTGGTAATTACAAAACAAATGCCCTTTGAAGGTTAAAAACTCATAAATTTAATGACATGTGAATCACATGCAAACTTAACTGGATCAACCATGGTGATAAAGGGTCTAAATACTTCTTAATATGTTGAAAACAAAGCAGGTTGGACAAAATAATTGTAAGATTTTTTATGGGAACAACATAGTTGAAGATCAAGATGGTATTGATAAACTATTTTCTAAATTTTACAAAAATCTTTTTCTCTTCGGAAGACAATATTAATCAATGTGAGCATGCTAGAAATTTTTGTAACTTTATTATTCCTAGAAAGATAGATAAAGGAGATTGAAAGGAATTAAACAAAGGAGTCTCCCTTTATAACATTTAGAACGCCATTAACACCCCAAGGAATGATAAGTCCTTGGGTGTTGATGGCTTCCCAACTAAGTTCTAGAAAACCAATAAAGATTGGATCTCAGAGAACCTTCTTTTGATGTACAAGGAAGAAAATGATTGAGGTACCCTAGGAAAATATATTAATAGGGGAATTATCAAATTTCTTCCCAAAGATGGGGGAAAACCACTCATTGCGTCCCATCATACCATTGAATGTATCATACAAGGTACTTGCCAAAGTTTTAGCTATGAGGCTTACTAGTATTTTGCCCAAATTTAGGAGTAATACTCAAACACGATTCATTAAAGACATGTATATCCTAGAAAATATTATCACTAGATGGGAAGCCACACACTGGGATAAAAATGATAAACTAGAAGTGGACTTGTTTTTCTTCGAATTCGGAAAAGCATATGATTGTATTGAATGAGGCTTTTTATGATGGTCTTGAGAGCCTTTGGATTTCGTCTTAAATTTTGTGAATGGGTGGAAGTGTTGTTGAAAGATGTTTAAGCTCAAATTAAGATTAACTGCAATAGAACATATGCTTTCACCCTTGAAATATCCATTAGGCAAGGGTGCCCAGTATATGCCTCTATTTTTGTCATTGTTGTAGATGCACTGCACTATATCCTTAGGAATGACATCTCCCCAAAAGTTGAAGGTTTGAAGCTACCTAGTGATGAGGAAATAGCTAGTTTTCAATTTTCATATAACACGTCTCTTTTTGTCAGATTAGATGAATCTAATATGGATTCATTGATGCTTAAATTAAACATAGTGTATTAGGGTAAATTCATATCTGGAATCTACAATAGTACAATAGATCTAACCACAAAGATCTATCAATCAAAGTTAGTACAGGTTTAACCATTAAGAGAGAAAGCATGATAATGAAAATGCATAACAACAATAATAAATGAAATCAATCAAAAACATATGCAAACTAGATTGTCCTCCCTTTTTCTTCTCTTTCTCAAATGTAAATGTGGGCTCTCAATTTGTGCTCAATTGGAAAACATGAGAATTCAAAAGTATGTGGTTATGAATTATGAGAATTAGCTCTCATTATATAAGAATTCTGAATTTAAATTAGGATTTTGTGAATCAGGAGATGATTGAAATGGATTGAAGAGTCAACTAGATTTGATTGAAGAGTTGAACTCAATTGATTGAAAAGTGAAGTGAATAGATTGATTTGTTAAGTCATTTGATTGTGAATGAACTGAATTTGATTGGACTGTTGATTAATTTGATAAAGAGATTACTAAATTGATTGATTGGTCAACTAGATAGATTTAATAGAGAACTTGATAGATTGATTAGTCAAAAAAGGGGGATCGAATGGTCAGACTGAGACTTAGTGTTAGTTAGAACTAGAAGAATAATTAGAACTAAATAAATTATAAATTTCATTTAATTGCACATGTGGATAATAAATAAATAAAATTTATTTATTTATGAGAGAAATGAATTAGGAAATTAAATAAATTGTCATTTATTTAATTTTAGGAGAAAGATTAATTAATTATAGTTCTCATGTAATAATGATAATGAGGGAGATAGTAATTAAATAAAATGATTACTTAATTAATTGTGAATATAAGAGATTAATAAAATAATACAAATTATTTAATTAATTAATAGAATAACAATTAGTTAGACACTAAAAATTAAATAATTAATTAAAATTACCCAATTATGGAAATTAGAGGGAAATGTTGAATTTAAAATTTTAATATAGTGGAATGACAATAATTAATTAAATAATAAAGATTATCTAATCAATTGAGATGAAAGTTAGTAAAATTGTTGTGCATGAGCAACATGTTAATTTTAGGTTTCTACATTTTGCCCCTTTTGAGACAATGTGTTTTCAGGTGTTGTTGCAAACATTAATTGATATAAATCATGCCACAATATTCCTTAATGAGATCATGATACCAACTAGATATTATGGTGCCCCATCAAAAAATTGAGCAAAAAATATGGAATGAAGCTCAATTTATTGAAATAATGACTAGGATTGCAATGCAATTGACGGTTCAGAAAATGAAGGTCATATGTAAAATTTATAGGTTGCGGAAGTCAAAAGGATACATAGATAGTTCAAATGGGATGGGTGTACATCTATAAAGGAGGGCTTGGGTGGGTATAAATAGTACCTAGGGAGATATTTCTAACCTCATTTGCACTCTAAAGCTTTGAAGATCTTAGAGGAGAAGAATGAGTCTCTGAGTGAGTTTGTGAAGCTATGGCAGAATATGATGATAATGTGCATATTAGCAAGTAGATCAGGACATATCGGAAACCAGAGAGCACCCTACCACCGATGATTACCCCTCATCTTGTGCTTTAATTTTCTTATTTTTTATGCTTTTCTACATTTAGGTCTAGCTTGGGAATTTAGGCATTTGTCACAAGTGCAGGTCAAATTCACCGCAATTGCAGATGATTCAACACAATCATTTTAGCATAGACTAGACATAATAATTTATAACTGAGACACAATCAATTATAATATGACGTAAGTGCAATTAGGAAATGATGCAATTGTAATAGGGATTATATGCACTTGTATGACTAAATCAATGTATTTGCTTGATAAATTAGGATATGTCAATACATATAACTCAGCGCATTTGATGGTTTAATTCAACACATTTTCTTTTTCTTTTTTAATATGCAATGTACTCAAGGATTTTGACATATGTGATAATAGACAACATAGATGTATTGTTTTTACTTGTATTTGGATTGACTAGGTGACTGCATTTGCATATGTAGTTTAGAGACTCATTTTTTTATCACTTAGGAGAATCATCCCAATACACTCACATATAGAAACAGACTAGATGCAGAGGAGCGAGAGCACTTGGAGAGCATATGACTACTTTATGTGACCTTTATGCCTAAGATTAGGGAAAATAGGGGCATGATCATCACACTTTACAAGAGCTGGCACATAGATACTTCTTCCTTCCACTTACTGACAAGAGAGTGCAATGTGACACTGGAGGATGTATATAGGATTTTATAGTTACCTATTCTAGGGGAGAGGGTGGTATACTCATTCTAGATAGGGAGAACAACACTATGTGGTCTATTTGGTTATAGTGTAACAGACCTAGGGATTAGTCATTATGATATTAGATGGCAGGACATGATTGATTATGATGACTACTTTGGATTGTTATGTGGGGCAATGGTGAGGGTTGTAGTTCCTGATAAAAGACGACATGGATTTCCTATTACGTAGGGGGAGATGGTGACTGATATGTGGCTTAAGGGAACTGTATATGCTTGGGGACCATGCACACTTTCTATTATGTATCATCATATGCACAACATTGCCTATCATGGGGCACAATCACTGGGTTGCAGTGTCAACATATTACAGATTTGGTCTTTTGAGAAAATAGTAGTGTTTCATCCCATATTTGATAGACCAAAAAATTTTCTAGGGAAGCCTTTTGCATACTATTATGAGGTAGTGGTACATCGACAGGTGGTCCATACTAGATATTGGTGACATCTACTAGATACATTGACAGAATTCACTCGGAAGCCATATATTAG
>MU223411.1:2184138-2195247 GCA_018584345.1 Thuja plicata | reverse complement strand
ATATATATATATATATATATGCAATGTAATTTGGGTGGGATTATATGTTCATGTGATCTATTTTATGCTTGATGTGATGCATATGATGTTATGATGTTCTATTATTGTTATGATATTTATGAGATGCACAATGATATGATTCACTATATTATTTTATGTTATGTATATGTAGACACGATGTTATGATGATGCACTTTCTATTTTATATGATGTGATGTTATGGCAATGACCTATATGATGCATTTACTGATGTAATAAATGATGACCTATCACACTTTTATAAAGGAAAAGGTTAACAACACCAAACCTATTCAACTTTAACGATATACAAGTGAGATTTCTATTTGGAATTTGAAGATGATTATCCTTAGGTCTGGGAACAAGAACCCATGTCTTGTTTTTCTCTATCTGAATCAACTCTTCTTTCATTCCTTTCACCCAATGTTCATCTTGACATGATTCACTAACATCTTTAGGTTCAATCTTTAAAATCAAGAAATACTCAACTCTATCTTCAACAACATTTCTTCTTGTTTGAACACATTTTTTTCTACGAACAATTTTCTTGTTTTCTAAATAATTTAATCTTACATACCAAGGAGTCTTAGGATTTGCATGAATACTGGTCTCTTTTTTTTCTACTTTAGTGTTTTCTTCTTCTTCATCTTGATCTACCGAAATAATCTGAACTTGATTCTGAGATTGAGGTTTCATTCCCTGATTTGTATTGTCATCCTGATCACCTGAATCATATCTGCAAGATCTATTTGGTCTCTGATTACATTCATCCACACTGACATTTGTACTCTCAACTATCTTTCTCAATCATTTATTGTAACATCTATATACTTTTGTTTTTGTTGAATAACCAAGAAATATATCTTCATCACATCTAGCATCAAACTTTCCTAGATTATCATCTCTTTTTATATAGCATTTACTAAAAAAAAATCTGAAATATCTCACAGTAGGAACATTTCCATACCTTAGTTCATAAGGAGTCTTACCAACATTGCCATTTATTTTCACTTGGTTCAATGAGTAAACTGTTATGCTCACAACTTCTCTCCAATAAATATGCATAACATTTCCTTCAATCATCATTGTCCTTGTAGTGTCTAGATTGGTTATGTTCTTTCTCTCTACCACAACATTTTTCTGTGGAGTCTATAGAGTAGACATCTATCTCTTTATCCCATGTTCTTCACAAAATGCAATAAAATCACTGGATGTGAATTCACCACCTTTGATGAATCTCAGACACTTCAAATTCAGTCATGTCTCTCTCTCAACCATAGCCTTGAAAATCTTGAATTTGTTCAGGGCCTTAGATTTATCCCTCAAGAAAGTAACTCATGCAATCCTTGAATATTTATAAATTAAAATGAAATATTTGTCACCTTGAAAACTTCTAGTTCTAGATGGACCACATAAATCAGTATGCACAAGATCTAAAAATCCTTTAGAAGAATAAGTTTTGTTCTTGAGAGTACATCTAGTCTGCTTACCCATCTAACATTCCTTACACATAGTATTGCCAGGTTTCAAAAACTTAGGAAGATCTCTCATAGCTTGAGTAGTACTTATCTTGAAAATATTATCAAAATTCACATGAAAAAATATCGTATTCCATAACCAACTTTCATCAAATTGATAAATCAAACATCTATTCAAATGAAATATATTACCTTTGGTTTTTGTACTTGATGCAATCTTATCTTTGGAACTTCCCAATATTCTATAGTTGCCATTCTTGAATTGCAGATTATAGCCCTTGTCAACTAACTGTCCAACACTCAAAAGATCACACTTAAGACCTTCAAGATTATGCCATGGGTTAGACAAGGAGTGTCACAACCAAATCTTACAACACCACCATAATACCTTTCCAAACTCACAAATTTTCTCTTATCTCCAATCATATGATGTGAACATCGGTTGTCAATCACCCATTCATCTTTCTCTTCAACTTATGACGCAAAGGATCTTTCCACATTCATGCAACTTGTACAATCAAGATCATCTTCTTCCTTGATAGAATTATATACCCATTCATCATATTTTGAACCACCGTTATCAGACTCATCATCTATCACACCTTCATCAGCAACATAGTAAAATTTCTTCTAATATCTAGGTTAGAATTTCCTAGTTTTATTCTTAGGCTCTTTATCTGGACATCTTGAAGAAAAATGACCAATATTTTTACAAGAAAAAAATTAAGATGCAAATTTCCTTCATACTTACCAGCACCTTTAGGCAGTTTCTTTGCAAAAAGGGCTTCAAGTTCTTCCAACTTACGCTCTTCTTCTTCAATCTCTTCCATCTCTTTTTCATAACTAGATACTCTTGTAGAACTTTCTCCCAGATCTTATCTCTTGTTATATTTAGAAATAGTTGCTTTGAATTCAGACTCAACTTTAGAAGGGGCATCACCAAATTCATTCATCTCAAATGTTGAAAGGTTACCAATCAACATGTCTCTTGTCACATTTGTCACTGTTTCGATCTCCTCAATAATAATAAATTTGTGTTTATAGGAAGGGGGTAAGGATCTAAGTATTTTAGAAAAAAATTATTGTTCATCCAACTGTCCACCGGCATATCTAATACTGCACAAACGATCATTCACCTTCTGCATATAAGTAGTAATGTCCTCATCTTCTCTCATCCTCAATGTCTCATACTTTCCCTTTAGGATCTGCAACTTTGCAAGCTTCACATAAGCATCACCTTCATACAATTTCTCCAACATATTCTAGATATCATGGGAATTCTGCAATTCCATAACATTTGTCATCTTAGTATCAGTCAAGGCACTCAGTAATGCTTCCTTAGGTCTAATGTTATATTGAACTCTCTTCTTCTCATCAAGAGTAGAAGTAGCAAGATTTGTAGGAGAAACATATTGTGACTCGATAATCTCCCAATACTCTTCATCAATGCATCTCAAATGTGTTTCCATGTGACCTTTCCAAAGAGTTTAGTTAGTGTCATCAAATCTCAGAGTATCCTTCTTAAAGGCTACCATCCTGGATAACCTCAAGAGATTAAGCTTCCCAAAAAGGGACTAGATATGATAACAATTGATGGAAAGATAGTAGCACACAATCGACAGGGGGGTGGGGGTTGAATCAGTTGTGTCCAAAACTCCACAAATCAAACAAAACTTTAACCTTAACTTTAGATTAGATAAATGAAAAATGAAGCACAGATCCACAACACATCAAGAACACATAACACTAATAGTTTTATCGTGGAAACCTGGTCAAGGGAAAAACCACTCTGGGTATGAACCCACAAGATGATGTACTCGGTTAAAATAACTATACCCAGGTAGGACTATTACAATGGGGATGTACATGCATTCAGATACACTGCCTAGAGCTCACCGCTAAAATACAAATGGCTTCTTGCCCCGGGAAGGCACACTACCTTACAAATATATGGACAACAATCCATAGATCATGAACTAGATAATAGAATCTTCAACATGTCTGGGTCAGTTCCATTGAAGTACAACTTTATTTTCCACAAAAGATCAATATTCACACATCTATGTACTCTTCCAAAAATGAACACAATTACATGTATATATCTCATGAACTAATTTTCTCAAGGTCGGCCAAGAACCTTAATATTAAAGATATAACCTCTCTCAATTACAAATATCAAAAGAAAACCAATGTATTTTGGCTAAGACATAAAACATATCAATATCACCATCCTTGAACATGCTGAGTATCCAATAATCACACGATGAACATTTGAAACACGGTACACCAAGTCGGGCAAGGACATGAAGAATACGAACTCACCAACCAAAAATGATCAAATGTGATCACTTTGATCAATGCAAACCAGAAACACAATAGGAACACAATCTAGAAACATCCATAAGCATCATGAATTACCAGAGGAACATCCACATTAACTCAAATCATTGGAATCATTATCATCATTATACCAAACCTCAAGAACACCAACAAAAACCACTACCAATAAAAAATAGCTTGTATACCTCCAAATTATGAACCAATTGAGTTGAGGACACACATCAATTTTCCAAACATGCTACATAGATCCACATATGAAAATATTGCAATACAAAGCTCCACTTATCCAAATAATGTCATACTGTCACCTATGAACATCCAAAATACAAGTCTCACCATAGAAACCCATAACTTGCTCAAATCATCATGAGAACCTCTGAAAGTTGAAAAGAATTAACTAAAGACATCCCAAAACACAATGCACACATCCAAACACACTTATATTCAACACACTGTCTATATCGAATGAAATAACTTCACTGAACATCTCAGGAACATTGTCTCAAATAGAGAAATATGTTGACATCAATGAAAAAACATCAATAGAAACACATATATGTATAGTATTCCAACACTATGTGCATTGATTTACCGTCTAAGTGAATTGATTTAGTGCCCTAAGTGCATTGTTTCAGTTCTATAAGTGGATTGATAAATTTTTGTATGTGCGTTGATTGAGATATGCAAGTGTGTTAATTCCTTCTACAAGTGCATCTTTTTGTCTGCAATTGCATCTTTCTAGACTTCATGTGCATCTTCTCAGCCTATAAGTGTGTCTCTACATCCTATAAATGTGACTTTCAAATCTGCAAGAGTGTAGGTTGCTCAGTAGGTTAATTTTCAGGTCTTTTGGTGTTTTAGGGCTTGAATGGATACAAGAGGCTGGTAAGGTATGATTTATGATGAATTTGATCTCTATCTACATTTAATTTTTTTGTGATATAATGTTTGAAATATTTTTATGCCTTCTACGTTTTGAATCAATTCAAATGTCAAATTAGGTTTTAGGTTGTTTGGTGTATTAGGGACAACTAGTGATCACCTAAACCTAATACGATGATACTATGGTGTTTCTATGGAATGTTTTATGTTATGATGTGATTAATTGATGTGTTATGATGTTTAATTGTGGATAGAGGACCTAGGTACACTAGGTGAGTGGCTCTCAATGGGGTTCAATGTCCTAAAGTGGATAGCCAGGATAACACATTGGAGAGTTGTCTTGATCAAGTTATAACCTTAATAAATTAACTAGGAAAGGGAGGATACATATTAATCAAGATTAAGTGATACATTGACCATGCCGCTAGTGCTTGCATAGGCTATGGATGGGAGTGGAGAAGGTGCCTATGTGAGATGACACAATCGAACAACCTTTTCCTCATGAAAGGTGTTCGGTTTCGCATGTTCCTACTTAGGGGTTGGGGCCCAGAGATGATAGCCAAGATAACCCAAGGGACGAGGTCTATGCGATGACACTTATCATGTATCCAAGAGTTTCTACACTTGATTTCTTATTCCTCTGGTAGTCTCGTTTGACTTGTTGTCTCTTTGTGTTTCATGCTTTGTTTATGGGAAGGATTTTACCACCTTGAGTGTTTCCTAGTTGTTTCCTCTTGCATGGGCCTTGATTTCTATCTCCTAGCTCAGGGGAGTGGGCCTATTGGTTCCACGTGGTTGGGTGGTTAATATTTATTATGTCAAGGTACTATTCGTGGCGATGTGGATGATGCTCACATATGTTCCTTTTTAGATTTGCAGTTTGGAGACTTCATATTGTATCTTGCATCATGTTGAGATGTAGTGACATATATGTATTCATGTGAATATAAACTCCAAAAGGGAGTCTGATGTATGTGGAAAGTTTATTTACATGGACCACGTTGTAATTACAATGTAATAGGGAAGGGTAGTTTTAGGTGAAATTGAAAGGGGAAAATAATATGTCGTAAAATTCTAAGCATGTAAAGAAGTTGTGTGGTTACTTGTTCATACTTTATTTATCTCCTTATGTTAATAATAAAAAGAGAATATGTTGTAATATTATAAAGTATTCAAAGATGTCATTTTGTTACTTGCATCTCTTAAAATTTCTCCTTATGGTGATTATTAAAAGTGTAATGAATCTAGGATTAGTTATGCTATGATGTATCTAAACGAATGTAAATATATATCTCTTACCCTAATGCTTAATGAAATGGATATGGAGGAAATATTAGTAGTTTGATAGTTGATAAGTTGATTAATGATGACAGATGATTGATTTTTATTTAAATGGAAATAATGAGTTAGGAACACTTGCCTTGGTTCTTTAAAATGAATGTAGACTAATACAGTTCATGATTCAATGTATGTGTTTATAAATGTTTATAAGTTAGATATTGTTGCTTCTGTAGTGACGTTAGGGAACCTGTGAGGACATAGGTTGGTAAGTAATATTGCATTCAAGTAATTTAAAATGATTGTTATTTTAGAAACAAGAAGTGTGATGATGCTTATCCTACTAGTTAACTGTTAAAAAAAGAGTTGCATCTTTTAGAGGATAGACGAGTTGTCCTCCCAGGTTCCTTGGCAAGGCATTCTAATTTTATTTATTAATTGGTATCAGAGAAGGTTTCCTCTAGAAAAAGCTTAACCGCTTGAGGTAGATCTTAAATGGTGCAAAATATACACTTTGAGGCACTGGTATTTGATGACACAAACTTTCCTTATTGGAAGGGCAAGGTGGAATCCTATCTTGAAACATTATAGAATGGTATTTGGGAGGTAATTTAGACTAGTTTTTATCCTCCTTTTGGTAGACATTTGACTACTAAAGAAGAAAGACAAAAATAAGCAAATGTAAAAGAAAGAAAAATTCATTTTAGTAGTTAATGTGATACATCTTTTGGAACAGCGAAAGGTGAAAAAGAGATTTGGGATAAGCTTTTTCTGGTGTATGAGGGAGAACTTAAGAAAAAAAAAACAAGCAAGACTAACGAATCTCAAATAGAAGTATGGATTTTTCATAAAATCAGAAGATGCAACATTTGAAAGATACATTTATAGAGTTATTGATGTTGTTGATAGAATCAGAGCTATCGGTGGACATCTAGAAGACATAGATGTTATACTCAAGATCTCATTTACTCTAATTAAGGAGTTCATACCAATGACATGTTCAATCAAGGAGAGAAATGATCCAAGTAAATATTCTATTGATCATCTCACTGAGTCACTTTCTACATTTGAGCTTGCAGAAGTTGAAAGAGAAAAGAGAGAGACTGCATTTAGAACCATTGAAGATATTGAACCAGAGACATGCAAGATGTCAAAGGATGTTGAAGCATATATTTCAAGAAGATTCAGGAGAGGTATTGGTAGATACAAAGGTAAGTTACGTCTTAAGTGTTTCATTTGTGGAAGGACAGGACATTTTGCTAATGATTGCAAGTATAAGGATTGTCATAGTGATTCAGAAGATGAAGATAGAAAAGGAAATCAAAAGAAAGGAGATTTTAGAAATAAATTATTTTCAAAGGTAAAGGTAAAATGAGCTTATGTTCCATGGAATAATATTTTTATAAAGATGAATATACTAATGAAATAATTGAGAAATATTTGTTTTTAGCCATTTCTCAAAAAAGAGAGCAGATTGCTTTACATACTAAAGTTGTTGTAGATGCATGGATCATAGATTATGGATGTTCAAATCATATAACAAGAGATAACAAAATATTTTTCAGGTTACAAGATTGTGATGGTGGAGCAATAAAATTCTCAAGAAAAGGAAGTGCTCAAATACAAGGCATAGGAACCACTTCAATTGACGACAAGCACATAATTGATGATGTTTACTATGTTGAAGATTTGAAACATAATTTGTTAAGTGTTAGTCAATATTTGCAAAAAGAGTTATGAATTCATGTTCAAAAGTGATGGTTGTACTATTAGAAAGAAACAGACTGGTTAAAGGGTTGCAGAAGGTTTCAGGGCTTCTGGTAACATTTATTATATTGAAGACAAATGTGAGAATCTATATTTTCTAAATCAATACAATGATAGATAGGAAGATGATGTAGAAATAGAACTTAATCAAGACAAAGTAAAATTCACTTTATCAAAGGACAGTGAGGATTAGAAAGGTTAAATGAGAAGATCCAGTGAAGGTTGATTGGATTATGGTAGAGAAAAAGAAAGAAGAAAACAACAAGGACATTGTAGACTAGAAGCAAATAGTGGATAGAAGAAGAAAGAAGACAAAAGGACGTTGACTGGTTTATAGTAGACCAGAAGAAAGAGGAAGAAAATAAGGACATGGTTTATCAAAAGCAAGAGGAAGACAAAAAGGACAATTTAAATCAGAAGAAGATGGTAGGAGACAAGAATAATATGCAAGATCAAAATCAAGTTGAAGACAAAAAGAACATGTTTAACTGGAAGAATTTGTAAGTTAAGAATCTAGTAGACTGGAAGCAGAAGAAGAACAAAAAGAATTCAATGCACGAAAATGACATAAATAGGATGAACAATTAGAGATCCCCTTCTATTATTTCTAGGCACTCTTCTTTTAATGATATCTATTTTTATTGTACAAGTGTAGGACACAAATTTAATGTTTAGAAGCTTGAGAAGGAATTATTTCAATAGAAGATGCTTTCATTGTAATAAGCTAGGGAATAAAGAAATTCAGTGTAGAAGTAAAGTGAATTATAGTAGAATGAATGTAAACAAATATGTCAATAACTTCAAAGGATATTGCTATGGTTGTAATGGATATGGACACAAAAAATTTGAATGTAGTATAAATATAAATGTCAGGAACAATAAAGCTACTAAAATGAAAAAGGATGGTTTGATTTTCTATAAATCTAACAAGACAATACATATTGCAAGGTTTTGCAAGGATGGTCTATTTTTCTACAAATGTAACATGATATGACATATTGGTAAGTTTTGCAAGAATGTTGAAGAGCATGGTGATTGTTTGCCATTTGTAGAAAACTCAAAAGAAAGGAACAAGATATATTTGTTGCGGAATACAGAGGGTGTTTCTGACGATGGTTCGACATCCATTCCAAATGTTATTCCCCCTCTGTCAAATGACTCAAACTGTAGTGTTTGAGGGGGATTCTTCATCTATTTCCCCCTTGAAGGTTGGATGTTGGGTATCTTATCAGCGTGTAAATAATGTATGAGTACTTATTTGAAGATAAGATTGGAGTTTTGTTGTCCAAAAAGGTGTTTGTTTGGTTGAAGGTGTCAGAATTCATTCTTTCTAAGATATATTCAAGTATGGATTGGAGATATGATGTGTCTATTGGATCACAAATTAAGAAACATTTGAATAATAGAGCTATGAATTATAAAAGTCTTCTTGAGGAATTGATAAATCTGTGGAGCTATTTTTCTATGAAAGCTGATGGTTGGTTAACGAAGAATAAGATTTACTGCTTCATAGAAAACATTGGGTTTGAAGCTATTCAGATAACTAAGTTTGATGCTGCAAGGACTTAAGATGTGGCAGATCTAGAGAAAAATAAAGGTAAAAACAAGATAAAAAGAAGAATATATTCATAGATTTTATTTTCTCTATGATTGATCTTGTTGGAGATATGCTTCATCGTTTGACCAAAATTCTTTCAAATTTCTCTAGAAATGCTTAGGGTTGTATCCCCTTTCTTTGTTTAGCTTAAGTGCATCAAGATGGTGCATCTGTCTAGGGGGATATTTTTGACTTATTTTTATTCTAGACTAATGTTGGTATTAGGTTATCAGGGTTGTGCAATAGTAGATTAGTTATTGACCTTTTTCCTTGATGGAAAGGGGGGAGAAAGATAAAGAAAATGTTTATTTCAGTAAAGAGGGAGTTAACATTTTTGGTGGTTGTTTTCCATCAATGATGAAGGGGGAGTTTGTTACATATATATGTTTGTTATTTGTTGTTACTAATGTCAAACATAGTATTTCGGAGGAATTTGAGTTTGTGTTTTCTCAAGCTTTGTGGGCCAGAAGTTTTCTATTCTTAGTATTGTGGGTTTTCATGTTGAACCTACAATGTAGTGGAAGACAAGTATATTTTCGATGTTGATCTATAGTGCAGCAGAAGACATGTATGCATCTTGCATGGTTTTAGAACAGTGGAAGATAGGTATGTATCCTGTATGGTTTTAAAATAGTGGAAGATATGTATGTATCATGTATGGTTTCATAATAGTCGAAGACAGGTATGTGTCATGACTTCATTTGAAGATGGTGTTTCACAGTGCCTCTATGTTATACTCCTATATCTGGAAGTTTATTTGGTCCAAATTTCTATTGTTCGAGTAGCACTGGTATTATGTTGGAGAGTACATAGCAATTTTATAGTTCTATTTATCTATCTTTTAGAGTGGTTTCTATTCAAAAAATTAGGGTTGAAGATGTGTTTCTACTCACACATATGGTTTTAAGTTTTAGTCTTGGTTGTGGAATTTTCTATTGATCAGGAATTTATTCCTCGTGTTTCAGAGACTGTGTCATCTAGTGTTGCAGTTCTTTCCAGTTGTTATTTTGATCTAGAAATATGTTGTGGAAACTTATGATGTGGCATGTTGACATGGATTCTAATGTGGCACGTTCACATGAATTCCAATGCGGTGTGTGGATATTTTCATAGCATGCGGAGGTCTAGTTACAACTAGCAAGTTGGCAGTTTGTTTCTACATATTTGAATTATCTTTAGTAGTTGCTCTAATGAAGGAAAATCAAGCATAGGGAAATATGTAGTATGTTCTTGGTGCGTCTTTCTCTTGGGATGGATCATGCTTTTAGATTTAGGTATGGGTTTTATATTTATTAATGGTTGAAGTATCAGATTTAGGTATGGGTCTTATAATTAATGTTTATATCATATCCAGAGGGTTTCATGCTATATGAGACCTGTGTATTTAATGTTTATCACTTATCCATTTGGGTTCTTAGTTTGTATGCCTTTGGCATTCGTCTTATTTGAATATTTCTATTGCCTTGGCCGACATGAAACTTGTTTGAAATATCTTTTGGTTTGGTCAACCTTGTTGTAAAATCCAATGATCTATCATGTATATAAGTGGAAGATAAGAAATTGTATCTTTCTTATCAAAATGTAAAGGGGATTGAAATAGAGATATCTTTATTAAAAATGTGTAATGTGTTAAGAAAGAAGGGTTTGATAGATTATTAATTATCTTGAAATGTAATGTTTGAAATAGGAAATGTGTAAATTGTTCTTTGAGTTGCCTAGATTGTATTGAATTCCTTAACCTTAATTGAA
>MU223411.1:2168111-2179253 GCA_018584345.1 Thuja plicata | reverse complement strand
CACGAATGATATCTAGAGATAAAGGACTAACCATATCACATGTAGGAATGCTAAATTTAGATTGAGTTAAAGATGCAAGTTGTTGTTGTAAAGATGACACAGTTTGAGCCAAACTAATAATTGTAGAGTCATTAGAGGAAATAGGTGGCATAGCAATATTAGGAACACTAGGAAAAGTGTAAGAAGCGGTAGGAATAGAAGACACAACTGGTGGAACATTAGGAACCATAGTTGGAAGAGGATTAGTATAAGTAAAAGGCACACTATGATATGAGGGTTGTGAGGTAGGTAACGATACCGGTGGAGCACTCACAGGAATAGGTGCGCTTGGGAGAGAAGTTGTTATCAAAGGAGGGGTGTAAGTAGGAATACTAGGTAGAGGAACAGAAGAAGGTCCTACACTAGTGACAATAGGTGTGATCCCTAACTCTTAAGCTTCTTGAGTTAAAGGCTTAACATTCAAATTCACAAGATGAGTAATACTACGCAAGAAATTAATACCTTGATCATTATCACAGAGAACTTTCTTAAGAGCCTCTATAGCTTGTATAGAATCTTGATTATGGTTTTCTTGGATAAGCCAATTTCCCATTTTATCAAGTTCGGTTGAAAGATTTTTCACTTGTTCAGGAGAAACTCTTAAAGCGTCATCTTCATCATGAGATGAGTGAGAAGAATTATGCTCCATGGAAGGATTGGAATCATGAGTTATCAAATTGTCATCTTGGATCCTAAGGAAAGGAGAGGAAGATGCAGGATCAAAGGAACCCATAAGTCTACGACTTCTTCTAACCGGGATACTATAAGTAGGACTAGATGTGGTAAAGCACATACACCAATACAATGCTAATGAACTAACACAAAATTTTGATCTATTGAATTTTAATGCAATTTGAGAAAGAAAAGAAATGCAAGATCTAGCATAAACAATGTAAATCTAACACCAAAAAGAAAGAGTTGTCTATCGTGGGTTCACCAAAATGTAAGATAAGAAATTGTATCTTTCTTATCAAAATGTAAAGGGGATTGAAATAGAGATATGTTTATTAAAAATGTGTAATGTGTTAAGAAAGAAGGGTTTGATAGATTATTAATTATCTTGAAATGTAATGTTTGAAATAGAAAATGTGTAAATTGTTCTTTGAGTTGCCTAGATTGTATTGAATTCCTTAACCTTAATTGAATTGAATTGACTAATTGATTGTATATTGTAATTAAGGAGAAGATAAGATGCTCCTTTTTATCCTCAAATGCGCAAATGGGAGATCCAAGTTGATCAACCCAAGAGAAGGGCTAATGCACAAATGAATCAACTATTTGGAAAGGAGAATAAAAAGAGAGATACCTTAAATTCTGTTAATTATATGTATAGAAACGATATATGATAGTAATTGAAGGAATGGGAAAAATGCACTAACCTTGAAATATTACAAATCAAAGAATGCTATTTTCTGAGGTCTGTGGACTATTTCTGGAAAAACTCATAGTTGATCCCGAACCGGAACGCAGAGACAAACAAAACCCAAAAATCTTTTTTCGTTCCGATGTCATCTAATGAAAAAGGTCGACCTTGACCCACAAATGTCAACCCTGACCCAATAATGTCGACCCTGACCTACACAGGTCCGATAGAAAATTTGTTCGCGCCCTCCGAAAGAAAGCCAAAAAGGGTATCCAGATCTAGTCTCAAATCCACTATTCTGAACCTGTACCTGCAAGAAAAAGGAGATTGTTTGTTGTGGGGGAGGGGTTTGCCTTGGTCAAACCCCGGTTTAGGAATTAACCTCAAATATATGTAATTGAAATTGCAGAAATGGACAAAGTAAATGCATAAATTCACCTTGCTTAAAAAAAGTCATTATGGCGGATTCGAATCCTTGAATCCACAAGTATGCTTCAAAATATGGAATGTAGAAAGGTAAGATGTCTTCAATCTCTTACTTGTAGATCTCCAACACCAAGTCTTGAATGGGTCCTTGAATTTGGAATAGGCTTGGAAGAAGGTGGATGGAGAGATCACCAAAAGGGCACTATGTAGCTTCAATCCTTCAATGGCCTCCAATGGATCTCCTTCATGACAATGGATACTTGAATGGATGAATGCTTGCTTGAAATCTTGCTTGATTGCTTGCTTGATGATGTTTCTCAATTGCTCAAGGATGCATATGCTTCAATAGAGGACTTAGTATCACTTAGAAGACTTAGAGAAAATGAGAGAGAAAGCTTCCCTTTTATATGAAATTAGGGCACAATCATCTAAGGAGGCCTATATAGGAGGATTAAATTCCCATTAAAGCCTTTACCACTAGGAGAGGACCTATATTAAATATAATTTAGGGATCAACGCTTCGGAACCCGAAATAGCCAACTCGGAAGCGGGAAATACTTTTTGCAAAGGTCGACCTCCAAAAACTGTGAGACCTCAGGATCTGAACCCTGGGTCAAGGTCGAGGTCGACCGTGACCTAGGTCAGGGTCGAGGTCGACATAGACCTGAAAGGTCGACCCTGACCTTGAAGCCCAGAATCACCAGTCTGCAATTCAAAATGCAGAAATCAGGCTAAACAGGAGTGGAAAGAAGGGCAAAACAGGGGAGAATCCATGTCAAGATCAGGAACCCATTCAAGGCGCTTGTCATGACTCCAAACCACTTACTCAGAAGGCTAAACACGTCTACAATGGAAGTGCTTCCATTTTCCGACTATACAATAAGGATTATTGGTCCTTTGGGAAAATGTAAGTGTAAGATGTGAAGCAACTGAAGTGAGAAAACTAGTTCAATAATAGATAGAGAAGATTTCAATGGCAGTGGAAGAGAAGAAAATGCAGTAATAGTTTGCTTCTAGTGCAAACAATATTTTTCAAATTAGTTACATTATCAGGAGAATTATAATCTTTATCTCCTTTTGAAGAGCAGTAAGTACTTTAAGACAATGAGTCTTGAGTACTTGAGTTTGTTATTGTATCTTTCTACTTTGGCAGTGAGCCTCTATATGCAAGTCTAGAGTAGTGAGCTCATGTTTTTACTATAAAGAAGTCAGCCTTCTTATCTATATTCATTTTTGTAAGGCACACCTTCATATTCATATTCACTGTAGTATTGACAGTGAGCCTCTGGTTGATAATTCAGAGCAGTGAACTCCAAATCTTTTGTAATCAGATTATATATTTAGTGAATTATCTTTGTGGGCCAGTTCTCCCATGTTTTTCCCAGTTTGATTTTTCCACGTATAAATTGTGGTGTTATTTTGTTGTTGGTTATGTTCTTTACTTTCATACTATTCAGTTGGTGATTACTAAAGTTAGTTGTTGGAGTTTTGTTTTATGTTGAATCACCCTCCCCCTCTTAGCATTCAGAGCATGTATATCGACCTCCTGGTAGGATATTTCCTTGTTTCTCTTGAGGGGTCATGTTTCTTTAGGAGCATATGGAAAGCTTGATAGTTTGTTAGGCCACTCCTATCCAAAGAGAACTCAAACTCCAAGATCCCCATGAGTGCATCTAGATGGTGTAATTTGTATAGTAGAGGTAAAACCCTTGTTCAACTTCAAGGTTGCTTAGCCAAATTGTAAAATAGAGACATTAGAAGATTCAAAAATATCATGAATCATGACTACCTCAAATCTTGAGTTGGCCTTAGCGCATAGTTTAGTATCCTTCATACACATTGGAAGACCTATACTATGCTAAGGAGAATCCTTCCTGCCCCCAACCCCCCTAAGTTTGTCCATTCTAAGAATAATTGGAAATAAAAGATATACTAGTTGGATGACACCAAATTGGTAAATAATTATTCTAAGAATATTTATAACTTCTTATGCAATAATAATTCTATGTATGATTATCTCAATAACAAGTGGAATGTTAATTTTTCTAACAGTGATTGGCACGATATATTAAATAACATATGGAAGAATAGCATTGAGCCTAAGAAGGACACCTTCACATGGCTCTTGCTATTACTAAGGCTTCCTTATAAGGTCTTATGCAAGGATGATGATATTTTTAATATTTGTAGAGTTCTTGATAATATATAACACATATTTTTTACTGCTAGTTTACTAGAAAACTGACATGTGTTTTGTTCTAATCTCCATAATTGACATAGTAATTCTATTTGGCTTGATCCATTGACTAGAAATATTAACCATGTTTCTAAACATATGAATCAATTTTGGCTTACATTTTCTACTAGATATTATGGAATATATGAAAACTTAGAAATAAAGAAAAGTATCAAGGAACGGAAAGATCACTTATTGATTTTTATAAGAAACTCACTTTATTTTAATATCTCTATGTGAGTTACTATCACACTCAAGATATCAAAGATAAATTTTGAGAAGTTTTTATCTGATGGAATAGTCATTGTTAATGCTTTTGAAATCTCATATGGGTAGACATGGGTGAACAATAAGATGGATAAGTATAAAAGTACTTATATGAAACAAGAAATGTTAAATCTTACATCGTTTTGTATGCTCATGTACGTGAAAGACTAATGTACTAGCCTTAGTAATCATATTTTTATGGTTATAAGGTCTTAGTAGACCTCATTCTAATAAGAACCTTATTTTTATAACTGTGTACTTTTGATCTTTCAAAAAATAAAAAAATCTAAATCTAAATTACTCACTATTTTTTTTAATTAATACGCGTATTAGTCTCTCAGAGTCACACAAACAAGCTAAAAAGAAGAAACAACAACAAAGCTGCTAGCAAGCCAGAAAAACACTAGTGGACATGGATTTCTATTTTTATACAAATTTGGAAATAATTCAAATGAATTTTAATTGTATATTAAATATAAGCTAAATTTATTTTGTAAAATCTTGATTTTATAATAAAATATCAGGGTCACATAAGCAAGCTAAATAAAAGAAACAACAAAAAAGATGCTAAGTGCCCAAAACAACACGAGTAGAAGGGGAGTTAAATTTTCTATGCGGTGGGCTGGAAATGGTTTTCGAGATGGTCTCTCTTTTAACCAACACAATATCTGGTGGTCGTCTCTTTTTCATCAGCAAGGGCTTCCACTTGCTAAGATCCAGGGTTTGCATGCTCTGTGATTTCATAAACGTGGCATCAAAACTCAAAAGGATATTTTTTCTAGAGCCACCATGAGTCTCCGCTCTTGGAAAGATCTTCTGGTGCAGTTCAGGATTTCTCACCCAGTTCGGCAGAATTTTGACCTTCTGGTCTCAGCCATACCTCCTCATTTGTTGTATAAGCTTGACATTATTTTTGTCAAGCCCTAGTGGAAAGATCAGAAGTGGTATCCTTAGACTCCTCTCACTAACTACAAACCCAGTATGGGTTATGCTTGGTTGGTGGCCCATCTGTCGATGGTTGACACTTTGAATCACAGATGCCATTTGTCTTCTTCCCAGAAGACTTGGCGGTTCTGATTTCTTACTATTTGGTATGCTATCACAGAGCCAAAATTTTCTCATTTTCCTGGTGTATGCTTTTTCAACGTTTGTCTTTGGGTGCCAAGCTTCTGCACTTAGGAGTCTCTAATCCTAGCTACCCTTTTTGTGGCCTCCCAAAGACTTTCATGCATATTTTTTGGTTTTGTCGCCGACCTCAACAGTACTGGAGCTGGATTCATGATTTCTTTAAGCCTTTTCAGCCATTTCCCTTTTCCTGGCATATGGTTTTGGTGGGTGATTCACCCAGAATGCCTTCCGGATTTGGCAGGCTTTCAGGATGGAGATTCTTTTCACTCGTTGGAAATATAGGAATGTTATTCTTTTCACTCACAACTTTCTGGATATTAATGTCTCTATGTATACTAAATCTTGCATATGTAATAATGTAATGATGCATATTCAACTGCAAGCAGATAAAGTGGCTCTTGAAGTGGCCCACTTGCAAGAAAGTTTACAGCATTGGGGCAATGCCCCTTGTATGGTTGTCAAAGTGTCGCCAGACTCTCTTTCTTCCTACCACACTCTGACCCGTGGTCAGCATCGTGGTTGTAGCTCTTCTACTCGGGATTCACAGACTCCTCGGTCTCAAGACCCTCACCTCTCTTCTAGTGGTAGAGCCAATTGGAGGCACTGCTCGGCTTCTCCTCCTCGCCAGAGTATGTGGTTCAGGAGCACCTAGGTAAGGCTCTTTGGTAACCTAGGGTTTCTAGAGTTTTTTTGGCTTGTAGTGGTTCTAGCCAAACCACTAGTTGAATAATAGGACTAGAGGTGTCCTAAGGTGTGTGTTAGGTCTTTAGGGAAGGTCTTTTCAGGTTTGTTTGGTCTTTTAGGAAACAAGTGTCAATTTGGACCCTAATTACCAATGTTGTGGCAATGGTGTAAATCAAACACATAGGGGTCAAATTTAGAAAGAGAGTGTTTTACGACCTAAGAGAGGTAAGCATGGTCTACCTAAGTCTATTATGATGTGTTCATGGTCTTAAAACAAAGTTTAGAGTGGATTTCCTAAAATTGTGGAAAGTTGTCAAAATTGTCAATGTTGTCATTGACAACATTGACAACAATTGTGCAAGAAGAGAAATTTTGATGAAATGGTTATTGTAACTGTCTAAAACCATCAGATTAGGGATGGGGACAAGTATAAGAGGCCTTCCTTGACCTGTAAGCAAGGTTGGTGAACATTTTGAATATACAAGATTTTTTGTGTGTGCATTTTCAGAGCAATTTTAGTGAGTTTTCTTGTTTACAGTAATTAGATGGATTAGATCTCAGTCTGCATTCACTGATTAATGTAGGGTAGGTTAATTTGAGATTCTGTGTGGAGTTATTTTGTGAAGTTGTGGTGTTTATATTGGTTTAGTTAAATTCTTTGAATTTTACCCTGTCGCTGGTCTGAACCAGGCAGGTTGGAAAAATGGGGTCTTAACTCAACTTGCCACCGTAGATTCTGTACGGGCTCTTAACATGGGTGAGGAGACTCCATGTACATTATTTGTACAGAAGGAGGGGCCCAAGAAATTAGTTTTGCTATTTTTGCAATGATAACCTAGGCGAGCCTGTTGTGTATGGCTAGGGACTGAGAAACATTGCAGGTGATGCAAGGAGGGTTGAATGCATTGGTGGCTTCAACCAGAGCTCATGGAGGGATAGAGTAATGTGTGAGAGACCCCCAATTCGAAGGAGAAGGTTGGAAGAGTTGTTTGGTGTATTGAAAGAACACTTCTGTGTTCAGACTGTCAAAAGCCCTAAAACCCATATTTTTAGGCATGATAGTAGGAAGGGTTGTACGGATTAATTGAGGATTGGAGACCTTGAAAATCTCAAAGTTCTTGATAAAGGGTGTTTGAATCCTAAACCATTTTGGAGGCTTGTGTGTGAAAATTTCAAGTTATCTTCAAATTGGCAAGAAAAAGGCCTAATTGGCTTGTAGCCCTATTTGGGGTGAGAAGGGTGCATTGTGAAACACTCGATTGTTATGTGTTTGTGCATGGTGTATGTAGGGGTTAAAATGGAACCAGTGGAGGTCTTGATGACCTATCCTTCCATGGAGCTAAGTCCTAAGAGGAATTGAGACAATTCTTGGAGATTGAGACTAGGAAAGACCTAGTTAGTTTATGTTGCAGAATGGAGTATTTTTTATCAGTACTATTGGTGTACACTAGGTGAAAGGTTAGGATCTTGTGTCAAGATACCTAAGGAGAGTAGGGTTGAGCGTAGAACCCTACTATGTCACTGAAATGGCGTAAGGAGACCCTAGAGGAGAATAGGGTAGAGAGCAAGCCTAGGTGTGTTACATCAGAGCGGTATCAAAGCCCCAAAAGATTTGGGATTGTATATGTCAAAGGTGGAATATTGTGGCTCCACAGACATGGTTACAAATGCAGAGTTTTCTAGGGACATGGATGAACAAAAGGAGAGGAATAGACTCCTTGAAGAGGCCCTAGCAGAGATGAAGCTAAAACTACAAGAAGTAGTGGATGCAAGAGACCAAGGTAGAGAAGGTGAAACAAGTGATAGAGGAAAGTAGAAGGTTGAAGGGGATGATATTATCCTTGAACCAGACCCTGTAATGGAGCAGGAACCATTCTTGAAAGCCATCAAGGCATTGCATGGTAAATCCTTAGAGGGCATACCGTTGTTTAGTGGGAAAATGGACATTGAAACAGTGTTGGAGTGGATTGAAGGGATGGAGAATCACTTCGAGTGTGAAGGCATAACAGATGCACAAAAGGTTAAGGTGGCTAAGTCAAGGCTTAGGGGATCAGCCCTAACATGGTGGAAATATCTGCAAGATGAAAGATTCAGACTTGGGAAGCAACCTATAGCAAATTGGCAAGCAATGGTAACTAAGATGAAAGAGAACTTTTTACCAGAAGACTATGAGATCCAACTCCATAGGAGACAAGGATTGAAGCATAAAGATATGGATGTATCCTCCTATACAAAGGAGTTTCAAAGACTCTGTCTTAGGTCAAAGAAACAAGAAGAAGAGGCAATCAGAGTGGCTAGGTATCTAGGTGGGTTGAAGTGGAACATCCAAGAAGAGATTAGCTTGTGGACCCCCACTACTGTCCAAAGATGTCAACAGATGGCTCTCAAGGTTGAAGAGAAGAATATGAAGAAGAGTGACTCTAATCTGAAGGGTAGAGGCAGAGGGAGAGACCAAAGAGGACAGAGAGGAGGTTACCAAGGCAAGGGCAGTGAACAAATAAATCAAGGTGAAAACAGGTTGACAGAGCACACCAATGAATCCACACCAAGAGGTGGTTATGGCAAAGGTAGAGGTAATCAGAGTGGATCCAATAGGGGAAGAGGAGGTAAAAGAAACTCCTATTTTTCAAATATGAAGTGCTACAATTGTGGACAGACTGGTCATCGAGCATATAGGTGTCCTAATAAGCCAACTGCATCTAATAGTGACAAGAGGGTAGCTTATGTCCAAGAAGACACTTCTAGTGTCAAGGCACCTGATGTTGATCATATAGACTCTGAGATGGGTGAGAATCTGATGTTTAGAAGGGTATTAATTAGGCAGCCAGTGAAGGATGAGCCTAAGAAAAGGAGGGCATTGTTTAGGAAAAGATGTAAGATCCTTGGAAAAGTCTGCAAGGTGATAGTAGACTCTGGATCTACTGATAATATAATATCAGAGGAGGCAGTTACTAAGTTGAAATTAACCAAGATACCCCATGTGACCCCTTACAAGGTGACTTGGCTTAATAAGGGACAAAGTGTGTTAGTAAATGAGAAAACATGGGTAGAGTTCTCTATAGCAGGCTACAAGGATAGATTACTTTGTGACATCCTACCAAAGGACGCTTGCCACTAATTGTTAGGAAGACCCTGGCAATATGATAGAGAGGTAGTGTATCATGGAAAGGAGAATTCCATATCCTTTAAGAAGAATGGAAAGACATTTAAAATACAGTCTTTATTGGAGGATGAAGAGCCACGGTCTAAGACTCCTACTGTGTTATTTTGCAGTGAAAAGGAGTTTGTAAGAGAAATTAAGGAAGAGGCAAGTACAGGCTATGCCATTTTGTTAAAGCCCAAGGAGGAAGAGAAGATAGTTAAGGAGATAGTACCCAAGGAGATTCAGACTCTAGTTGACAAATACATTGACATAGTCAGTGATGGGACTCCTGCAACTTTGCCTCCTAAGAGAGTGATTAGTCATCAAATTGACTTCATACCTGGTGCCTCATTGCCTAAAAAAGCAGCTTATAAGCTAACCCCTGATCAGAATTTAGAGGTAGCTAGACAAGTCCAAGAAATATTGGACCAAGGCTTGATTAAAAAGAGTATCAACCCATGTGCAGTCCCTGTGGTATTAGCATCAAAGAAAGGTGGAAAATGGAGACTATGTACTGATTCAAGGGCAATTAACAGAATCACCATAAAATACAGGTTTCCAATACCTAGGATAGAGGATCTTATGGATTGTCTTGGAGGGGCAATGTACTTTACCAAGTTGGATTTGAAAAGTGGTTACCATCAAATAAGGGTAAATGAGGGAGATGAGTGGAAGACATCATTCAAAACAACTGATGGGTTGTATGAATGGCTTGTGATGCCATTTGGCCTCACCAATGCTCCTAGCACATTCATGAGGCTCATGAATGAAGTGCTTAAGAACTTCACAGGTAAGTTTGTGGTGGTCTATCTTGATGACATATTGATCTATAGTAGGACAAAGGAAGATCACATTAAGCATGTTGAATCAGTGTTGAAGAAGTTGCATGAAGAGAAACTAGCCATTAATTTGGAGAAGTGTGAGTTTCTCAAGCAAGAGCTTATCTACTTGGGATTTGTGGTATCCAAGGGATCCTTGAAGATGGACCAAGACAAGGTGTCAGCTATACTGAATTGGCCACCACCTACATCAGCAACTGAGGTAAGGATTTTCCATGGCCTAGCTCAATTTTATAGGAAGTTCATTAGGAATTTCAGTGGTATATGTGCACCATTGTTGGAAACTATTAAGGGTGGAAGTAAGGCTAAGTTTAGATGGAACTTAGAAGCTGGGAAGTCATTTGAGATGTTGAAAAGGAAAGTAGCTACACAACCTGTGCTAAAATTGCCTAGTTTTGCTAAGTTATTCACTATTGAATGTGATGCAAGTGGCATAGCAATGGGAGGTGTGTTAAGTCAAGAGGGCAGACTAGTGGCCTTCTTTAGTGAGAAGCTGAATGAAGCTAAGAAGAAATACTCTTCTTATGACCTAGAATTATATGCCCTATTGTAGTCATTAAGAAAGTGGAGACACTATCTTTTACCTAAATAATTTGTGGTGTTTACTGACAATCAGGCCCTTAGCTACATCAATACACAAGAGAAGTTGAGTAATAGGCATCTAAAATGGATGGAATATCTCCAAGTCTTTACATTCACCATCAACCATAAGAAGGGTCAGTTGAACAAAGTTGCTGATGCACTGAGTAGGAGACTTTTGACAGTTCAAGAAGTTCAGTTGAATAGTATAGGCATAGAGAGTTTTAAGGACCTCTATCAAGCAGATGAAGATTTTGGAGAGGCATATCAAGTGTGCCATGATTTTCAGAACCACTTCCATAGCAAATTCTTTGAGTTCACATTGCAGAATGGACTGTTATTCAGAGGAAATCAGTTATGTGTGCCAAGGGGTTCTATGAGGATGAATCTCATACAAGAAAAGCATAATGGATCTATGAGTGGACACTTTGGTGTAAAC
>MU223411.1:2112438-2167117 GCA_018584345.1 Thuja plicata | reverse complement strand
GTGTCTACCAAACAACAATTGACAGCTGAGGGAGTTTTGGATTCAAGAGTGCAAAAGACAACTAGACACAAGGTGTATATGGAGCACCTTATCAAGTGGAAAGATAGACCTGAATCAGAGGCTTCATTGATTGCAGAATCTGACTTCAAGATACTGGGCATTCCTAACTCTTTATTGTCTACAGGAGTGACTTGACTTTCCCTTTGTGAGGGAGTATGGTGCAGGAGCACCTAGGTAAGGCTCTTTAGTAACCTATGGTTTCTAGAGTCTTTTTGGCTTGTAGTGGTTCTAGCCAAACCACTAGTTGAATAATAGGACTAGAGGTGTCCTAAGGTGTGTGTTAGGTCTTTAGGGAAGGTCTTTTCATGTTTGTTTGGTCTTTTAGGAAACAAGTGTCAATTTGGACCCTAATTGCCAATGTTGTGGCAATGGTGTAAATCAAACACATAGGGGTCAAATTTAGAAAGAAAGTGTTTTAGGACCTAAGAGAGGTAAGCATGGTCTACCTAAGTCTATTATGATGTGTTCGTGGTCTTAAAACAAAGTTTAGAGTGGATTTCCTAAAATTGTGGAAAGTTGTCAAAATTGTCAATGTTGTCATTGACAACATTGACAAAAATTGTGCAAGAAGAGCAATTTCGATGAAATGGTTATTGTAACTGTCTGAAACCATCGGATTAGGGATGGGGACAAGTATAAGAGGCCTTCCTCAACCTGTAAGCAAGGTTGGTGAACATTTTGAATATACAAGATTTTGTGTGTGCATTTTCAGAGCAATTTTAGTGAGTTTTCTTGTTTACAGTAATTAGATGGATTAGATCTCAGTCTGCATTCACTGATTAATGTAGGGTAGGTTAATTTGAGATTTTGTGTGGAGTTATTTTGTGAAGTTGTGGTGTTTATATTGGTTTAGTTAAATTCTTTGTATTTTACCGTGTCGCTGGTCTGAACCAGGCAGGTTGGACAAATGGGGTCTTAACTCAACTTGCCACCGTAGATTCTGTATGGGCTCTTGGCATGGGTGAGGAGACTCCATGTACATTATTTGTACAGAAGGAGGGGCCCAAGAAAGTAGTTTTTCTATTTTTGCAATGATGCCCTAGGCGAGCCTGTTGTGCATGGCTAGGGACTGAGAAACATTGCAGGTGATGCAAGGAGGGTTGAATGCATTGGTGACTTCAACCAGAACTCATGGAGGGATAGATTATTGTGTGAGAGACCCCCAATTTGAAGGAGAAGGTTGGAGGAGTTGTTTGGTGCATTGAAAGAACACTTTTGTGTTCAGACTGTCAAAAAGCCCTAAAACCCTTATTTTTAGGCATGATAGTAAGAAGGGTTGTACGGACAATTTGAGGATTGGAGACCTTGAAAATCTCAAAGTTCTTGATAAAGGGTGTTTGAATCCTAAACCCTTTTGGAGGCTTGTGTGGGAAAATTTCAAGTTATCTTCAAATTGGCAAGAAAAAGGCCTAATTGGCTTATAGCCCTATTTGGGGTGAGAAGGGTGCATTGTGAAACACTCGATTGTTATGTGTTTGTGCATGGTGTATGTAGGGGTTCAAATGGAACTAGTGGAGGTCTTGATGACCTATCCTTCCATGGAGCTAAGTCTTAAGAGGAATTGAGACAATTCTTGGAGATTGAGACTAGGAAAGACCTAGTTAGTTTATGTTGCAAAATGGAGTATTTTTTATCAGTACTATTGGTGTACACTAGGTGAAAGGTTAGGATCTTGTGTCAAGATACCTAAGGAGAGTAGGGTTGAGCATAGAACCCTACTAGGTCACTGAATTTGCATAAGGAGACCCTAGAGGAGAATGAGGTAGAGAGCAAGCCTAGGTGTGTTACATCAGTATGGCTGGCGGTTAGTCGATTGTTCCTGCTCGCTCTGTTGTTGGTACTGGTTGGCCTTCGGCCAATGTTTCTGATAAATTCCCTCGCCTGGCTCTTACGATTTCTCCCAGATGGGAGGAAAGAGAAATGGAAGAAAAAGATGAAGAAAATGGTTGATCAATTGCAGACCCGCTTCCAGGCCCCAATGTGTGGGGAAACCCTAAAGACAAGGATCCTCCTCCCTCGGCTATGACTGCTCTGGTTGCTTGAGGGCTTCTTTTATTATATTTGTTTTTATGAATAGTTGATGTGTTCGGATGTTTGTCCTATGACTCTTGTAGGTTGATCTTGTATCTCCCAACCCTTTTTTTGTGAATAGTGTACTTTATATTTATATTATTGGAAAAGGCCTCTATTTATAATAAAAAATATTTATTAAATATAATCTAAATTATTTTGTAAAAATTTGATTTTACAATAAATATCATAACATAAATGTATTAATGCAAAGAATATGAACAACACGTTAACAAATTAAATATTTTAATATTTTTTTTTTACTTTTTTATTAATATTTAACTTATTATTCTGAAGAGTATACTTATAAGTATTTTTGTAATTATGCTTAGAGGTATGCTTACACCTTTTTGTCGATATTTCCTATTTGTTTATTTCAATCATTTATTTCTCGTCATTTTATTTTTCAAGTTTTATTTACTTGTTTTCCCTTTATCTAGATATTCATTAAGTAAACCTTGTATCCCTTTATTTATTCAATTTTTCCTTTTTCCTTTATTCGGTTCATTTCATTCCTTTCCATTTTTCATTTGTTTGATTTATTTATTTTTTCTCCCTCTTACCCCATTCCTTATGTCACCTTCCCTTCCTTCCCCTCTTTTTATAGTTGACCATGTCAATGGCTCCCTCATACTACTCTCTCATAGCATTCATTCATATTGATGATGGAGCATTGAGCATGATCTAAAACGTTGATGCAAAAACTACTACATTTGAACAAATTTAAATGTTTTTTTGCAACATAAATTGAGATGCCTATAAATTAACCATCTTGATTTTTTTATTTTAATTAGAATCTAAATAAACCTATAGCAAGTTAAATATATATCATATTCATTATATAAAATATATAACATATAAATTATCAAATACATTAGAAATTTAACACTTTTTAGAGATGCTTAGCCTTCCCATAAATTAACTCCTATAACACGACATTTTTTAACCAATCATATCAAACAAAAACCGATTTCAAAAAATTATGAAGTTATAGATCTAACATGTTGACTTTAGAAAATAAATTTAAGAGAAAAAAATGTTCATTTATAATTGGTTTTTATATTATGCAATATGGGTATTGGCTACTAGGTCATGTTAGGCACCCATGTACAATGCAAATGCAATCCCTCACAAATAGAGAAAAGGAGAAAACCCCGGGAGAAAATTCGCTTCCAAAAGAGAATAAAAAACAAGCAAATCATGGTGCATGGACTCAAGACCCCCAAGGACTAAATACACCATGTATATACAATCAAGTATCCCCTCATAGGAAGGAAAGAAGGAGACAACATAGCCTCCCCATTATGAAAAATATCCTACAAAAATGGTGAGTGCTTGAAGGTAAAATATATTCCAATGCCTACAAACAATATTTCACCTTTTGGGAATAAGATATACCAAGTACAAATGCAAGAATGTTTATCACTATGGATAGGAATTAGGAAGTGGAATCCAAATTTCATATGAAGATGATATCTCAGAAAGTTGCTCATATGTTTCTATGTCCTTAGATGATGAAGATGTTATGAACCAATTAGGAACATATCTAATCATAATAGAATTTGACAAACAAGAAATCAATGGAAACAAATTTTGAAAAAGCTCCAAAGACAAAGATGAAGTAACAACATTGATTCCACAACTATCTTTTAGAATCAAGGAAAAACACACAAGTGAGAGGGGGGTGAATTAGTTGTGTCCCAAAACTTCAAATCTTTATCCAACTCTTTAACCTTAATTCTATATCTGAATAATAGAAATTAATGCAAGATCACAACACATTACTCAACACATAACACCAAGATTTTTGATGTGGAAACCTGGTTAAGGGAAAAACCATAGTGGGGATCAAACCCACAAGATGATGCACTCTATTAAAAGCATTATACCCTGTTATGACTATCATAAGGTAAATGCACATGCATTTAGGCACATTTCCTAGAGCTCACTGCTTAAATACAACAATGGCTTGAACCCAAAGGAAGGCTCACTGCCTTACACCAAGTAGATGGCGAAAAAATACACCGTGCACTACAATCCACTAATCATGAACTGACTGATAGCATCCATGTCATGCCAATACAGTTCCAATGAAGTACATCAAATCTCTGCCTCAATTGCAGATTCCACTCATATGTCTCTGCATAGTCTCCAAAACATCATACTCACACACTCTCACCATCACCACATTACACCCTTCGCAATTACAAATGATTACATCCTTTTATACATTACATCAACTTATTTCCACTAGGTCAGTCAAGGACCTAGTTATAAAATATTAATTCATTACAGCTCAATATACAATGTGATCTATTGAATGTCGGCTAAGACATGGCAATAATCAATAAAACATCCAAGAACATGCTCCAGATCCATAAAATGCCATGATCCTTCATAAACGCTACATCATCATGTCAGCCAAGAACAATAAGAACAACAACACACTTGATGAAAATCACCAAATCTGATCACATGACCTAATACAATCCAACAACATGAATATGACATGATCTAGAAACATCAACAAGAAACATGAAATGTCATGACATTAACAAGAACAACTTTGTCTTAGAATTATCAATTATCTATATATTATTCATCAGGAACACCAATCAACAACCTATGTCATTTAAGAAAAATAAAAAGTGCTAGCATCCAAATCACGAACCAATCAAGATAAGGACACATATCCATGTCCTAAACTCATTGCCAGGTTAGCAACCAAAATTATTGCATAACCAATTTACATCGATTCAAAAACTAGAACATTGTCTCTATCTGAATAACCAAAATACTAGTCTCTGATAAATCATTCATAGCTCACTCAAACCAACATATGAACCTTTTTAAATAAACATAGATCAACTAAAGACATTCGTGAAACCATCTGTACCTTGGCAACATCCAATCTTCAATACAATAGCCATACAAAATCAATCATCTCACTGAACATCTCAGGAACACATAGGAACACCGTCTCGAACAATAGGAATATGTTGACATCAATGACAAAATATCAATATCAGCACATATATGCATGATATCCTAACAATATCCCCTATTGGCATTGATGGCAACATATGATGTGAAAAACCAAATCAATGCACAAAGAAACCATATCAATAGTATTGCCAACAATATCCATAATATATCTTTCAGAGTCTCTCTAACAATTTGTCCCCCTTAGCTAAAATAATCTCCAACACTATTTTTCACATGACTACTCTCCCCCTTGACATCAATGACAAAGACACATATATGCACTAGTCATAGAAGACAAAAATATGAACAAGCATCTTTCCCACAAATTTGAACAATTGACTTATCAAGCTGACTACTCCCCCTGAGTAGTAGCCACCAAAACATCAATCTGGAACTATGATAATCTTTGTAAGTACATTAGACTGATACAAATCAATGCATCTCTAGCTCTAATCAGGAGGGTAAATCACCGTAAGCTTACCTCAGAGATACTCAAAAGTATCATTTGGCAATGGCTTTATGAACATATCTACAATCTTCTCTTTAGTAGATACATACTCCAATCTGACTTCCTTTTCACTTGCCTTATCTCTCAAGAAATGATATTTGATAGAGATATGTTTTTTCTTTGAATGTAACACAAGATTCTTTGAAATATTAATAGCAATTGAGTTGTCAAAATAGATAGTAATTGGTTCATCAATACTTTCTCTAATATCTTTCAACATTTTCTTCATCCATATCACTTGTGTACAATTAGCAACAACAACAACATACTCAACTTCAATAGTAGATTGTGAAATACAATTTTTCTTTTTACTTGCCCATGAAACTAATACTCTTTCCCAAAAACAATGCTCCACCACTTGTGTTCTTTCTGTCATCCGCATTACCTATCCAATCTACATCATTAAAAGCACTCAATGTAAAATCATCATCCTTACCATACCACAAGCCATAATCAATTGTTCTTTTCAAGTATCTGAATATCATTTTAACATGTGATTCCTTCGCTTCTACTTGAAATCTTGCAACAATGCAAACAACATTCAAAATGTCATGTCTGGTCTACAATAAGTACAATAAGCCATCGATCATTGATATGTATCTTGTTTAATTTTCTTTAGGTAAATCATCATCCTTTGTCAATTTGTAAACAATAACCATAGGATTACAAATAGGTTTTGAATCATCCATACCAAATTTCTTCAACAATTATTCCACATACTTGGACTGAGTTATGGAAATTCCTTTATCAGATTGCATAATTTGCAGGTCAAGAAAGAATTTCATCTCGCCTATCACGGACATCTCAAACTCTTTTTGCATCTCATCAGAAAATTCTTTACCCAACTTGTCATTTCCACCAAAAATGATATCATCCAAAAAGACTTCAACAATCAAAATATTATCATGATCAACTTTGACGTATATGTTACTATCAGCAGTACCTTTACTAAAACCAAGTTTCAATAAATACTTATCCAATCTTGCACACCAGGCTCTAAGGCTTGTTTCAATCCATACAATGATTTCTTCAATCGAAAAACCATATCATCTTAATCAGTTAGGGGAAATCCTTCAGGATGCTCAATATAGAATTCCTCTTCCAATTCTCTATTAAAAAATGCAGACTTAACATCCATCTGATATACCTTATAATATTTGTAAGTACCATATGAAGGATCTGAGAAACACTGATCCGATAACACCCAAGAACAACTGCATGCAATTACCTGTTACAAGAAAGAAGCAGAAAGGAAGAAAAAGCAAAAGAACTCAGAGGCTCAAGGAAACTCGAAAAGAGTAGAGCAAAAATGTATTCTAAATTAATGAATGAATAATTACAAGGTTCAACCTATATAGGTGAACGAAACCCTAAAGACTAAAAATCTAGGTTGCACATTAATAATTAATATAAATATTAGTTATAATGTACCTAAGAGAAAGCTTAAGCAAAAAAGAGTAATGACAACTTAACTAATTAAATCAACATGATTTAATCAATAAGTCTAAAGGGAAATTACTCTAAGGCCCTCCCCCCCTTAAGTGAAGCTCAAGAGGTAAGCTAACCTAGCACAGCTATGAAAGCAAGAAAGAGGGTCCCAACAACAAGGCCTGATCAGGTACTTAATACAAGGAAATCTCTATAAACTGGAGAAAAAGGAGAAAACCCAGTGGGAAAACCCCCTCTCCAAAAAGATAGAAAAATGTAGAAAAGAAATGGCTCAAGAGACTCTCAAAACCATAAGTACAACAGCCCCCCCCCCTGAGAGAGGGATGAGACACCAAAGCCCCCCCAGAATGATAAAACCCTTGTGGAAATGATCGAATCAATGGAACTCCAATGTGGAAGAAACAAAGGCAAGGAACAACAAGCAAACCCCTGAATGAGAGGTGAAACTAGAAGGCCTAACTGATGCTCAAAGGAGAATGCATGAGACTCATCTAATGGAATCTCCAATGAAGGCGGGCCAATAGATGCGTTGAATCCATCATCTGGGAGGAAATGAATGTTCGCGGATATGCCCTCAACAACTGGAGTAGGTGGCTCGATGCAAGGAGGGACCATAGCAGGTAATGCTGAAGAGGAATCATGTTGAACAGATGCAATCTCAACAGGAGGAGGAGGTGTAGAAGCCACAACACTGATCTCAAGAACAACGCATAAGTTCAGGTGACCCGACTTCTCCTCAATAGGCACTCGTGAAGTAGGAGAGATATTCTCCGACAATGGAGATGGTGGACCAAAATGAGAGTACAAGCCGGTATCATGATCAATAGTCCTTGTAGCAACAATATTGTTTGTCACACAGTCTCTGATGTGCACTGAATCTGGAGTGAACTCAGTTGTCTCCCCTGTCCCACTGTGAGTAATCTAATAGATAGAGAGAAGGTTCAAGGACAAAGATGGAACACATAGTACATCATGGAATGCACCATCATCAATGTCAATAGAACCCTTCCCACATACAGTCATAAAAGTGTTATTCCCCATCAAAATGTGTGGGGTAGGTGAAGTCTCAAAAGATGAGAATAAATCTCGAGAAGATGCCATATGGTGTGAAGCACCTGAATACAGTAGTCATCTAGAAGAGGGAGTAATAGCAGATGCACATAAGGCATGACCCTTTCCGTTGTCTGACCCATCTGTCTGAAAAGATGATGAAGGAGACCTGTGACCAAAGGAAGAAGGAATATCAATATTGCTCTTGTAAAGAAGAGCAGTCAAATCAGAGATCTATTTGGCATATCCATCTACCTTCTTCTGAAAGCACTAAGACTCATCATGATTGGGCTTGTTATAATAAGCACACTTAGGCTTTTCGGTCTTCGATTTCCCCTTATTTGGAGGAGGTGGGTCAGAGGAATGTTGCGAATGAGAATCCTTCCAAAACTCTGTGGTTGGTGATACCTGTTTCTGCTCTGGCTTCTGTGAAGATGGATGAGCGACCAAAGCATGGCTCATAAAGCCAGAAGTACCATCCAATTGTTGAATCTTTGACTGCTCTTGAGTCAACTGATCACAAAAGGCCTCAAAGGAAGGCATAGTGTGCCTAGGACCCAAAGCATCCATAGTGGAATAGAAAGTGGAGGAGAAGATCTGAAATTGTCCTCGAAGCTTTGAGAGTATCAGAAAGATACACTCGTTATCTGACTTGGTCTTCCCACATCCTTGTAAAAATGAACGGAGAGCATTGAACTTCATCAAGAAGTCTTCAATGGTGGGAAAACTATCAGGAGACAATGATGTCAACTCTGCTTCAAGCTATAGTGCCCGGAACTCATTTACTGTGCAAAACAAATCTGTAAACTTTCCCCAAATGGCTTGAGGAGTGTGTGAATTCTCCAAATGAAACAGGAGACTGTCAGAGATATTCATTGCAATTAAGCCCATGGCTTCATCCATTTTATTCTTGTGCTGAAGAATCTCAAAAGGATGCTGCAGAACAGGTTAGTTCTCATCCAGACAAGACCATAAGCCTCGTGACATGAGCAATCTAGTCGTGCGCTTTCCAGGTATGGTAGTTATGCAGCGTCAGCCAAGCAACTGAAGGGTCCAACATTGAGAGAAAGTAGACAAAAGTAGAAGGGTCTTTCTAAAGTAAATGACACCACAAGGAACTAAGAAAGAAAAAAAAATGAGAAGAAAACTTGGTGACCTGATGTAGTGAGGAGGGGAACAGAATTCGTTACTTCGACGCTGAAAACAGGTACTCAAATAGAAGAATCTGAAACTCAAACCCACATGAGGAGAACCGGCTCGGAAAGAGCTTTCCAGCGATATATGACACTTAAAATTTTGACCATGTATGCTCAAGTTATGAGCAAAAAACCGACAGGACCTCCGAAAAACAAACTCTAAAAAAAACCAGTCACAGCAAATAAATTGATGTCCAAATGGTCGTCGCACATCCAGGGAAAAAAATTTGACGGTCGTATGACCGTCACCAGTTCGTTACGCCAGAAAAATATTTCAGCCACCAGAAAAAAACCGGTCACTGGAAGATGATGTCAGCTGTTGGAAAGCTTACATCGTCGGCTGCTAGGGGCGCGTGGGCGGCGGGGTGGTGCGCTGGTGGCGCTGTGGCGGTGGTCCGGTGGCTCCCACGCAGCGCTGCAGCGGCGGTGGCCCGTGGGGAGCTGGAGCGGCGCGCTGGCCACGGGCCATGCGAGGGTAGCGCCTTGGTTGCGTGCCCGCTATGCTGTAAAAGGTGCCTTTTTGAGTTTTTTTTTGTTTTTTTGTTTTTTTGTATATTTTTTCTCAAAAAACATGCCCATACGACCCTGGAGGCCAAAAAAATTTCCCTTGAACGCACAGTAGGCCAAATAGGTCGTGCTCTGATACCATGAAGGATCGAAGAAACACTAATCCGATAACACCTAAGAACAACTGCATGCAAATACCTGTTACAAGAAAGAAGCAGAAACGAGGGAAAAATAGAACTCAAAAGCTCAGAGAAACTCGAAAAGAGCAGAGCAAAAATGTATTATGAATTAATGAACAAATAATTACAAGGTTCAACCTATATAGGTGAACAAAACCCTAAAGACTAAAAAGCTAGGTTGCACATTAATAATTAATATAAATATTAGTTATAATGTACATAAGAGAAAGCTTAAGCAAAAAAGAGTAAAGACAACTTAACTAATTAAATCAATATGATTTAATCAATAAGTCTAAAGGGAAATTACTCTAACAGTATATGCAAGAAACATCCTAAGAGCTTCAATTCTATTAACAAGAGCAAAGGTATCCTCAAAATCAATCCCTTCCATATGTGAGTATCCATTACAAACAAGTTTGGCTTTGTTCGGAACCACTTCACCATGTTCATTCAATTTGTTTCTGAATACCCGTTTAGTACCGATCACATTCTAGTTCTTAGACCTGGGAACAAGTATCCATATTTTTTCTCCTCAGTCTATTCCAACTCTTCTTCCATAGCTTTAACCCAACTTTCATATTTGCATGCTTCATCAACATCCTTAGGTTCAATCTTAGAAATCAAGAAAATTTCATTTCTAGAAATTCTTCCTCTATTCTGAACACCATGATTCCTATCACCAATAATCTAATTTTCTTAATGATTTAACCTTACATACCTTGCAGTCTTCAAATTTGCATTGGTATTTCAATCTTGTGTTTCCACCTCTTCTTCATTTGCAACTTCTTCATCCTTATATACCAAACCATTATGATTCTGATTCTGATTTTGTGCTTCCATTACCTTATTGTCTTCTTCATCAGTTGATTCATAATTGGAAGATCTAGCTTGTTTCTGATATCTTTCAGCCACTTTGACATTAGCACTTTCAATTATATTTCTCAACCTATTGTTATACCATTTGTATAATTTTCTCTTTGTAGAATAACCAAGAAAGATTCCTTCATCACATCTAGGATCAAATTTCCCTAAATTTTCATCTCTTTTGATATAACATTTGCTTCCAAAAATTCTAAAGTATTTCACTATAGGAACATGAGCATACCAAAGCTTATAAGGGATCTTACCAGTGGCTTGCTTGATTTGGACTCGATTCAATGTATAAAATGTCGTGCTAACCTCTTCTCTCCAATAGATTTGTGGTACATTTTATTCAATCATCATAGTCCTTTCAGTGTTAAGGATAGTTCTATTTCTTCTTTCTGCAATACCATTCAATTGTGGGGTTCACAGAGAAAACATTTTCCTCTTTATTCCATGCTCTTGGTGCAGGAGCACCTAGGGGTTGAAGTGCTAAGCCCTCAAATTATGCACAGTTTGTTTGCAAAATGAGTAATTCGTATTTTATGGATTGAATTTAAGTTTATTTCAGTGTAATTTGCTAAAGTAGGGTGTTTTGTTTCTCTATGTTTTCAATAGTTTCATTTTTGTACAATCTTGTAGTTCCATTTAAATTCAATAACCAAGATTGTGTTTGCTTGCAGTTTTGGTGTTTTGTTAGAAGAATGTCTGCATCTTGAAACTCCACCATGGAATCTTCACGTCCATTGCAAGTCTTTAAGTGGAGTCAATATATAGTATGTTCCATTTGGTGGCAAGTCAGAAAACTCAAAACCATGAGCTTGAGAGTATGTCCTAGGTGAGCACAGTGAAATCCCGGCTAGGGAGTTTTGAGTTGCAGAGTCTGATTCTTGCAGGTACGGATTAGGAAGTGCAATCCAAGGTCATGGAAGGTTGCATGGCGACTAGAGATAATCCTAGGCATGAGATGGAGTCCCTTTGAATCCATCTGTTAGATTTTTGAAACCAAAGATCAGTCAAAGGATGCAATAAGGCCTATATAGGTGATTTAGGGTTTGGCCATTGTACGGAGTATTGAAGAATCAAAACCTACAAAATCTTTGAGGTCTTCCAAAAGGGTGCTTAGAAAGGTGAGGTATTTGTAATAATTTTGAGTTAGAACCCAAAAACCTCAGAGTTAGGGCTAATTGAGACCTACCAGCCTAGTAGGCCTAAAACCATGAAATTTGTCAACGATGAAGAAGTGCCTAGTTGATCAAGTAGAATGGATTGGGGATTAGGTTATTTGGCCTGATTAGATACCTTTTTAACCCTTGCAAGAGGGTCTTGAATTATTAGAAAGAATAGGACCATCCAATGATGTATTGAAAGAGCCATTTGAATGGATAGCTTGAAGACTAGTGGAGTAACATCCTAATGATTGAGAGTCGTAGATTAGGAACCTAATTGGTGAAAGGTTCAAGAAGAACAAGAAGGTGAGAAGAACCTAGGGCCTCCCTATCAAAGTGGTATCAGAGCCAAAAGATTTGGGCAGGAAGTAGTTTCATGTCTAATAGTGAATCAGTGTGTGAATCCAAGATCGTGACAAATGCAGAGTCGGCCAAGAAGGTCAATGAACAAGAAGAGGATAATAGGATGCTTAGGGAAAGGTTAGCCCAATTGGAGAACAAGTTTGGGGAAGTCAAATTAAAGACTAAGGAGGTGTGTGTGAAAATAACTGATCAAGAAGAAAAAGACATTATGATCCTACTTCAACAAATTGCCTCCTTTTCAACAAGGAGAGCTATCCCTTTTATAAAAACTTCCTCAAAATGGACAGTTGAGATACGATCACGAAGGGCAGTTGAGATGAACTCTCCTTCAAACCATGTGAGAGGTTATTGGTTGGTCAAAGTTGTGTTTGTTGAGGGAGGATGAGGACGAATTTGGTAAATCCCTCTTTTAATCATGTTTTAATCAAGATTAAGTGTGCACACCCATGTGTGACTGGATTCATTTAATAAAAGTGTAAGAACTTTTATTTAGGTGTGCAATGTATAGTGATTAATTGATTTTTCAAGCTTGAGTTAAGATTAAATTGATGATTTGATTCAAGACTTTGATTTTAATTATGCAAGGGAGATTATTAGGGTTTGATTGCACAATTAAGGTCTAGTGTTGAAGGCCTTTAGGTTTTTAGGATTTTTGAGACCAATTAATTAAATTAGGGGCTATAGGTTTACTAGACTACTTTTAGGTGATTACACCGAGATCCTACACAAATTTGTTCTATTTTGTTCTCAGATTTGCACAAGAGCTTATGGGGAACGGAATGTGTGTGATTATCAAAATTTATATTAAATGCTCAAGATAGAAGAGCCCTCAAAACTGAGAAGGAAAATGCTTTAAATAAATGTACTCAAATGGGAGAAAAGGTTGTAGGAGAATAGAAGGTGGTTGGAGGTAGTTAGAGACCATTTTCCCCACATTTGGTAAGTAGGTGACATTGGTGGAGCTGGAAGGATATAAAATAGTTTATGAAGTGGTAGAGATTAGATGTAAAAGGAAATAATAATATTAATTTTTTATTATACGATATAAGATGGATGGAAAATATTAATAAATCATTTAAATAAATATGGAATTTCATTTAAATTATAGAAGAAAACTTAATGAATTAATTAAATAAATATAAATATTCATTTATTTAATAGATGAATTTAAGATAGTCATGAGGACATTTTTATGTGTCTACAACAAAAAATTGAATTTTTGAATGGTTGATGTTTATAGTGTTTGTTTAATTTGTTTTATATCTCTCGCAACCCTAGTTTCTTTTGCATTTTCTTTGAAATCTATTGTTAGATTAATTAATTTAATTTGGAATTCAATATTTGTTTTGCAGGTATTCTACATTAGAAAAATCAGAAAATTAATTCCAAACAAGAAGTAGAAACCTAAGATTCGTTGACTCCATTGATAGCGCTTTTGAACCAGCTAAGGCCCACCTTGTGGCATCTCACAAATTCTTCATTGACCTAACCAATGCGGATGTCACCCGATCTCCTAGAACCTTGGTAGTGATTAATCTCACACTTTCAAGAAAGAGACCTAGATCTTGTTGTCCCTATTGCGTTATCGTGTAAACTTCACAGTCAACAGAAGTGGCACAAGAAAGAGGGCCATAAAAAGCAAAAAGATGAAAAATATCTTTTCATTTTCTCCCGAGAGGTATAGAAGACTCCTTAGATCTATCCCCGAGAAGTGAGAGCTCCTAGAGCTCACCCCCCATCAAAAGATTTGAAAGGCCAAAGGAAAGCATAGAGGAGAGACTTATTTCTTTCAGGAAGAAGTCATTATTAGATCTTGGTTTTACTCCTCCCACAACTGTTGCTCAGCCTTAATGCAGAACATACCTCCACCTCCCTCAATGGCTTACCTTGCCAAGGCACAAAGCTCACAATTGAATTTGACGAAACCTCTTCACAATCACAAGCTACCTAAAAATCTTGAGAAATTATTTCCTAAATTCATCTATGGTGAATTCAAAACCACTAAAGAGCATGTACGCACCTTCAACAATTTATGCAATCAAAATGAAATTGCTCACAAAGACGTAGTTTGCCATCTTTTCCCTTATACCTTAGGAGACCAAGTTTCTAAACCAATTTAAGGTTTATGCGGACCCAGCTAGTCTATACCACCAATTTGTTTCTTGTAAAGAAAGAGCCCAATGAAACCCTCGCCATGTTTAACCTCTGCTTTCATAGGATGCATTGAAAGCTTGAAATGCAACCATACAAGCGTACCTTAGGGCTTTGAACCCCCTAATATCCATTTTTCTCAAAAGGTTGCCCCTCAAAATATCGACTCTTTAAAGGTGTGTAATGAGGCCATCATCTTCACCCAACAAATTGACCCTCAAGCTAGTCGTAACTTTGGGGGATTGTCATCATTCGAGGCTACAACGATGATGAATCCTATTTCAGCAATGAACCATGTGTTGACTAATCATACACCCATGTTGAATCCCATTCCCCCTACTCTTGTTGTCCAACCACCAACAATACTTATCCAAGATACGGGGCTCATAAAACAACATTCTTCAACTAGCGAACCTTACCTCTGAAAGAGCCTGATAATAGCCTCGCGACTGAGCTTAAAGAAAAGAAAGACTTTATCCCAAGTTACCATTGAGCTCATTAAACTGAAATTGAATCTGTCAAATACTCACTCAACTTACTCTTAACCTATTGCTACCCAAAATTCTCACCCGCAAAATTTTAGTCCCCAAAATCAAGATTTTTTATTCTTATAATCAGACATCTACTACAAGGGATTTTGGAAAGAAAAGACCAAATCGCACCTGGAATACTTGCCCAAACAATGGAAGTATACAAGCTAACAATGCAAATGTATATGAATATGGTGACGTTAAATTTTCAAGATCTACAAATAGGCTGGAAGATAATCAGGTTGATCACGATAGAGAGTTCAAAGATGCACTGCTAAATCAAGATCAAACCTCCTTGTCCTTTAACACAATTATGTTGGATTCTTACGTCCTCTTGAGTGAACGAGCACCAAGTGATAGTGCTGGAGAAGATGAATTTGTATTCCCATTTCAGAGGAAAAAAGAACTCATATTTTCTGAAGTGCACTCATTTCAAAATAGCAATTAGAGTAATTACAACTTACAGAGTAGAAATGAACCTCTCACTGATTGGATTCCTCCAAGTCTGAACCTGACTCGACCAAGTCCTCGTGCAAATAATAACCTTGTGCTACTAAAAGGATCAAGTGCAATCGCTTCTAGTCCTACATATACACCCATTATTGCATGAAATCCTACCTTGGTACATGAGAAATACGTCATTGTAGAGTTGAAGAAAACCTAGGTGAATATCTCAATGTACGATATGCTCTAGAGTTGCCCATCTCAGAGAGAGGCGCTATGTAAATCACTCGATCATTCAAAGAGCAATACCTTAGTTGCAACCACATGTACCCCTGTCTCCAATGCTAATGAAATAGAAGAATTACCCACAATGTTTAAAGACAAGATTGAGTTAACACCTTTTCTCTTGAGGATGATAATTTTCAGGATGAATTTGCATAATTGATTGATACATTCTAAAGCTTCTTGTAACATCATGCCATATTCAATCTGTAAGAAGTTGCGAATGACGCCTAAACCAACCAACTAGTCGGTCATACAATTGGACAAAACAAAGGTCAAGGTGGTTGGGATTTTGAAGGATGTTCACATCCAATTGGTGTTTGATCCAAGGATACATGAATATATCAGAATACATGTTATCAATATACCTGAATTATACAAAATGTTACTGAGCAGAGAGTGCTCTAAGCACCTAAGGGATTGTTATCTACAGACTTCACCTAGTTGTGGTTACCATGGAGAGGTCTAAATAATCAAATCAAAATAGATGTAGACCCCAAACATAAAACCATGATTACAGAATACAATGCTCTGAATGAGATTGCTTACATCCAACAAAATCTTGGAGTTTACAAGTTGAACCACGCAGTGCCTTTTCACTCCATGGAGGGGAGTGATTCTGAGGGTAGCCCAATCATGGGCTTGCAAGAATTTAAACCCGATGATGGTGTCTTTCAAGAGTTCACAAGAAAGATGACTAAGAACTTGTAACAACTAAGAGGAAATGTTGACCCCGCCATGTTTGCTACTACAAGCATATTGTCAGATTCATCAACACTCTAAATTTACATTTGTGTTGCCAAGATGCCTTATCAAGAGTGCTTATTCGAATATCAAAAGCAACATCTGGTGCAAGCTCAAGCTCTGATGATCATAACCAAGATTTGTATGTTGAAAGTGAAAGTGCACCAAGAGATGGAGTGGTCTTTAGTTCAAACACCAAGACCCATATGAAAAATAAAATATCAAAACCCCAAGAGGAGGCTACTCCAACAAGCTGTGAAGAAGCTTCCCCACAACTAGTTGCAAAGTCGACTCTTCCCAAGGGAAAGGCAAAAGTGCAAATCAAATTTAAGTCGGCGAAACAATCAACTGTGGAGACTCTTCTTTGATGGTTCTAAGTGTAAACAAGGATCTGGAACCAAAATTGAATTAATCAACCCAAGGGGTAAGTCCTTTTATGTAGTCTATAGACTTCAACTTGTATGCACCAATAATGTAGTTGAGTATGGGGCACTCGTATGTAGCCTTATGATAGCCCATCAAAATAAAATTAAGGCCTTAGTCATGGAAGGAGACTCAACTTTTCATAAGACAAATTTGCAATAAACACTCGTACAATGACAAGAAATTAATTGCATAACTACATACCAGAATAGGGTGTGGGACCTAATTGAAGATTTTGAAGTGTTCAATATCATATCTATTTTACGACACAAAAATAGTGTTGTGGATGCTCTTGTCAATTCAACCAATTCTTTGTAACTGACAAAGAAGTCAAAATTGAAAAGATTCTTGGTAGAACTTATTGTTACCCCAACAATACCTGATAATTTCACCAATTTTCAAGTCTTCCAAGTTGATCAGTACATTTTGGAATTTATTATGGGTAGTGGCATCTTCAAAAAACAAATAATTGACAAGGAAAGTCATGAACCTGAAGAATTTGGTGATGAAGGGATCCTAAATCTCAAAACAAATGTTATTCCCAAGGGCATGGTTGCATTAGAGAGAATGTTCAATCCAGATGAAGTTGTAATGAGGAGAAAATACAACCTACCCTAGGCAAAGACGAATATGAAGTTTATAACCTCAATACTAGAGAAGACTGAATGCTTATTTGTTAAGGTTGGCATTGATCAAGAAAAGAAAGAAATCATCCAGCTACTCCAACATTATGAAGATGTCATCGCTTGGACATATGAAGAGCTAAAGATGTATGACACGTCGGTGATCGTGCACACCATTCCCTTAAAACCAGAGTACAACTCATTCCAACAAAGACAGAGACCCATCAATTCCTTAATAGAAATTTTGATTCAGAAGGAGGTGCAAAATTTGTAGAATGCTAAGATCATATTCCTAGTAAAGCATTCCACTTGGGTAGCAAATTTGGTCGTGATGCGTAAAAAGAATGGTGAGATTAGATCGTGTGTAGATTTCAAGAATTTGAACCGAGCTTTTGGAAGGATAACGACCCCCTTCCTTCATTAGATGAAGTGTTGCAAATCGTCAATGGTTTGTAGATGATATCCTTCTTGGACGAGCATTCAAAATATAATCATGTCATGGTGAAGGAGGAGGATAAGCTCAAGACTGCCTTTACTACCAAATGAAGAATGTTTGCAACCCGTCGTAGGCCATTTGGATTGATCAACGCAAGTGCAACCTTCCAACATGTGATGGATATAGATTTTAAAGGACTGGTGGGTAAGTGCGCCATCATCTACATGGAGGTATTAATTGTCTTTACAAAGAACCGTGCAAATCATGTGGAAGATTTGCATAAGGTGCTCCAAAGATGTCGAGACTCTGGCATCTCACTAAACAAGAAGAAATGCATAATCAGGGTTAAAAAGGGAAAACTACCATGTCATGTAATTTCTTACAAAGGCATAGCCATCGACCCAACCAGAATTGAGCCTACCATGAAATTGCTTCTCTATAATAGCAAGGAGCTCAAATCTTTCTTCAAAATAATTAACTTTGTGAGGAAGTTTATCAATGAATTTGCCGAAATCGTACATCCACTTAATAATATGCTAAAGAAAAATGTCAAGATTGAGTGGACCTTTGAAGTCAAGAAGTCCTTCAAGGAGATCAATACTTCAATCACCAGTACTACTATCATATCCAGCCTAAAATACACCAAGTGTTTCAAGATATACTCTTTTGAGCATTATTGTGCTAGGATCCTCGCCCAAAAAGGAGAAGACAAAGGAAAAAGCCTATTATTTTTAAGAGTTGTTCCCTAAAGAATGCTAAGGTCAGGTATCCTAACCTGGACAAGCAATTCTTTGCTCTTGTGAAAGTAGTCAAGAAATTCAAGCATTACAACTTGAGGAGTAAAGTTATAGCCATAGTCCATGATCCCACCGTGAAGTCTTCATCGATGCAAAATGAATTAGGAGAAAGGCATGGTAAGTGTATGACGATTCTCCAAGAATTGATTTGGAAATTCAGCCAATGAGGCTTGATCGAGCACAAGGATTAACAAAAATGATCATTGAGATGGATGAAAGCTTTGTATGTCAACACTACAACAACCAAGTGGTTACTACAGACATATAATACAAAGATGTGGTGTATTACTTGCTACAAAACCAATGTCTCGAAGGAATGAATAGTTCACAACAGAGAGCGCTAAAAATGAAAAGTGGCTCATATATGATTAAGAATGGTAAGTTGTCTAAGTAAAACCATAAGGGTATGTATTTAAGATGTCTGAATAGGGATGAGACAAAGCAAGTGCTAACAAATTTACATGACAAGTATGGGACCAAACATGGGTCTACAGAGGCAACCACACACCAAATTTTAAGGTCAAATTACTAATGATTGACATTGTTTAAAGACATGAATGAACATGTTCATGCATGCATTGTGTGTTAGACCAACGCGATGTGAGAGAGGAATGTCGCAATGCCTCTCCAACCTATCTATGAGGTACACCCATTTGCCCAAGGGGCTTGATTTCATTGGTATGATTAATCCTCCTTCCTCTATAGGGCATCGATACATCCTAACACCAATCGATTATTGTACATGATGAACACAGACATTGGCATATAAAAACTACACCACATAGGTCATTACTCATTTCTTAGAAGAATTTATCATCACCAAGTTTGGGATGTTCTTCTTTATAGCATGTGATAATGGCTCTTCTTTCTCTTCAGCATTATTATTATCCAAAGGTGAATGGAGTGGTTGAGCCCAGCAATAAGAACTTGATCATGGTCATAAAACACTTACTCGGCCAAAATCCTAAGGAATGGCACGCCCAGTTGAAGCCCACCTTGTGGACTAATAGGATTAGAGTAAAGAATTCGCTAGGGACTTCACCATATCAACTTGTTTATGGGTTAGAGCGGGTTTTCCCTATGAACCTCAAGATTCATATCCTCAAATTCATGTTAAGTTGTACCAAGGGTGTAGATAAAGGCATGTGTAGGCTCATGAAATTGCTTGAGCTAGAAGAAAAGTGAACTGTTGTCCTATAACACCTATCCAAACATCAGGTTGTCATCAAATGTTGGTTTAATAAAAGAGCCAAAGTAAAAGCTTTTAGGATTTCAAATATTGTCCTCATGTGGGACAAAGCTAAAGAAAAGGTCGACTATGGACTAACCGGTATCAAATTGTCAAAATCCTAGGCGAAAACACCTTCTATATCAGAACCTTGGATGGAGAGTTTGTCATATTGCTTGTCAATCGACAATTTGTCAAGCACTATTTTGGATCCTAAAAGAGTAATTCAATTTTGTTGTATCATAGTATTAGGTGTCTATTGTCCTAATTGTTTTGGTGTCTTGTGTTTATGTTTTTGTTTGATTTGTGTGCTTTGTTCTGGTGTTTCATCAGTTTCAGGGCAGGTGAGTTTTCGTCGAGGTTGTTTGTCTATCTTGTGAAGCTATCATCTAAGTCCTTGATGAAAGGTAGAGGTGGTTCTTGGTCAAGGTAGTACAAGAGTTATCTCTTGCTAGATGTCATGTCTAAGGTTCCTAGAACAAAGGTACTTTTCCCATGGTATCCTAGGACTTGGTCTCTGTCATTACTTTTGAAATCACGTATACACACATAATGAATGAGATGTAAAGCATGAATAGTTCTAGGTGGGCTTAAGACAAAACTATCATAAAGCATACCCTCTAAAGTGACCAATGGTAGTTTTCAACTCCTCGTGAAGTGCACATACTTTCCCATTTTTTTCAAAAGACTAGAAAGTATATTGCCCTAAAGGGATAACATTATCAAAGTTAAGAACATCGTAGAACCAGAGAAAATTGTGGTTCTAGTAATCTCCACTAAGGCTATGGACGCCTAACCCACAGTGGGGCAAGACTGAGAGAAAACCAAAGGTAACTCTATCGGTGCTATAGACGTCTGGCTAGTACCAAAGCTATGCCTAGGAAGCATCAAATGGTACTGCTAAAATACACTAGTGTTGATTTAAGTCCTGGTATGTTATCAGTCTGACGTATCAAGAAATGAATACACTTTGCACACATAGGAAGACCATATAATGGAGATTAACCTGGGGGCCTATGTGTTGATTTATCAGTCTTCTTGTGGCAAGGATGAGCTCATCAACCTGAAGATTAGTTTAAGTGTTGTTTGTTGATGAAGAAATGCCTTGGTCATCTCTATCTTTTGTCAGGGCTATTTGTTGTGCCTCAAAATTCATGCCCCACTTGATTCCTTTGACTAAGTAGGGACCCACCCTATCTTTTCTTTCTATTCCTTCTTTGTCCTTCCCTTACCTTGTGCTTTTTCCCCTTTTGTGTCTTTTTTCAAGTTTTCGAAGTTTGGGGAATTGGGGATCTTGTGGTGGCCTTTAGAGCCCCAAAACTCTGATCTTTTGCTTTGTTTTTGGTGTGTCGAAGCTTTTGGGATGTCGAGGTAACTCAACTTCCTCGATGCCCCAAAGCTCCAAAAGTCGTATGTTGTTCGTGTCAGGGATTAGACCTTTGGAGGTCCAAAGGTGTCATGGTAACATGACCACCCCAAACCCCCAAAAGATTGAAACTCAAGGGGCAAATAACCATTGTAGCCCTAATCGGGTGACGCTCTACTAGTGTCACCCGACTCGAGGTTTATAAATAGGGGGTTTCCCCTCTCATTTTGACACTCTGCTTTAGGCAAACAAAGCATTCTCCTCGAGCGAATTTTGAGCTTTGTACACCCTATCTTTGAGTTTGAGTGATTGAAGTGGGTGTTTGGATTTGTGTGTGAATGTAGCAACTCCAAGTGTCCATTAACCATGATTCCACTTGCTCATTTTCGTGTGTTTTGGCCCATGTGTTCTATTTTTCTTCGCTTTTGGTTTTTTGTTGTGTTCTTGGTTAGGAGTAGGATTTCCTTTTCTTTGGTTTCTTTTGTTGTTTTGGTGTTCTAGGGTTAGGGTTTAGGTTTAGATAATAAGCATTTGATCTGCATTCACACTTGTGACCATCAGGGTTCTGTTAGGTATGATCAAACTTAATTCTCACAAATAACACCCAAAATTAAGTTTCACCCTAGTTGGCATGGAGTAGCAACGTATTGAAACTCGTGAAAAATCTAAGTACCAATCCAAAACGCAAAGATCGTGAAAACCCATGATCCCCAACGCCCAAAGACTTTAGTCTTTCAAAGATCAAGAGGTTCGGAGAACCCCATGACCCTTAAAGGTTCGAGGATCCCCAGTTCTCGAACCTTGAAACCTTGTGGCCCATGCCTTATTTTGTGTAGGGGATGCTAGCATCCTTGACGCCCGAAAAGGGATTACGGATGCCAACATCCCTAACCCCCAAAAAATTGACCCATTTCCTTATTTTATTAATATTTGTGAGTAGTTCGAGGATGTGATATCCCTGAAACCTAAAGGGATTGAGGATGTCAACATCCCCGACCCCTGAAAACCCAGATACTCACTCTTGAAGAGCTATACACTAAATGTTGATCGGTCATCGAAAGGAATGTTGAACTGAGAACCCTAAAAGCCAATATGTATTGTTTTTCATGATCAAATGGGTTAAGGGGCTAGGATATGAAGTTTTTATTTTTATTTACTTGCACAGGTGATGATGGATTTAGATAGTTTGTTTTTGTTCCTTAGTTTTCTTTCTATTCATAGAAAGGGTAGTTGAATAAAGTTTTGAATGGTACTGACACCTGCTCATTGTGCAGAATAAGGTATGACAACTGTCATTCTAATGAAATACAAGTTCTAGGGATATACAAAGTCATCCAAGCTAGGCAATGGCCACCATGAAATCACAAACATTGATCTCAGTCATGTTGGCCTCAAGGAGTCTGGGAACCGCATGGAAATGCCCGAAGGAAGATCTTTTGAGGCTACATCTCTGGTGTTCTCAAACTTTCAAGCAGTATATTTTCTCATCTCAATGTAATCCTCCAATCTAGTCATGGTCTACACTGAGAAATATCACCTGACAAGGAGGAGAGTGTTTGAGAAAGAAGGAGAAGTGATCCTAGATGCAAGAATCAACAATGTGGAGGCAATTTTCCTTATTCCCAAGTATGACAATTATGCTAACGTATCCAGGGAATACGTAGAAAGCTATTATAGCACTAAGCTTGAGTGTGATCTATACATCAATGAGCACTTCCTAGTGAGGTAGAGGTAAAGCCATCAGCTCGACAAAATGAACCTGCACCTGGCCTATCTTAGAGAGGACATTCAAAATTATGTCACTCTCCTAAGAAGGGTGTTTGGACTGCCACAAGCAAAACAATCGGAGACTTGGAGGGTCCTTTTCATTAAGACCATCAGGAGCAAGGGGGAGAAGATTTAATAGGACAAAATCATAAGTGATAGCCTCCATGTGCAGCTAATAGTAGTCAAAATAGACCCAAAACTTTATATGACTTCCTACTTGATTTACCTCTTATTAGCAGGAGAAACCTTCCTAGGGCTAAAAAAGGGTTGGTTCTTTGATAGATGAAAAGACTTGGGTAAACACACTATCCCTAATTGGCCCTCAAAAGCTGTGTGGACAAACCTTACTACTGGATAGTGAATGATGCCTTCATTTTTGTAGGCATCGGAGCGATTGAGGGAAATATATATGTATATGTACATGTACACACACACACATTTCTTTTTCTTTTTCACTAACACATAATAAACATTTGAGAAAAACTGTTGGACGAGGCATTATAATATCTAGGCAATGAAACATAAGCACCAAAACTGAAAATAAGTCAAACTCAAACAACTCCTCCAACAGCAACACAAAATATTTTCATTGATGTAATTGCCTTTGTAAACCTGGATGCTCTGACGTCAAATAATTACTAAGATTATCAACTTGAGCACAAAAAATCCTATAAGCATAAATCTAGCAGAAGATGTTCATGAGTACACAAGTTGCTTGTGTAAAATACTACTATTAAATTTCATCTCGCGCATTAGCATCCTTTTTCTTTTTAATTGACTTATGCAGATTTGAACTTAAGACCTCCCAGTTGGGAGGCTTTGCAGCTTACCGCTGCACTATGGCGTCATCCCACACATTAGCATCCTTGCACATGTTATTTTTACAAAAAGTTGCTCTGCCACATTCCCAAAGACCATCTTTTTTTCAATTCTCAAAGACATTTTAGCCTTTATTACAAGTTAACTTCACATCCATGATAAAAATGTGATAACATAGTCATCCATACAACAATAAACTCCTTCCAACGAAAAAAGGCGTTGCATGCCATGTTTCAATATTAGATGATTACTTCTGCATTTAAAATATCCTACTTTAAATATGTAGAAATATGTTATTAACAGGGATCATATAGCACAATATTAGGTTAATTTCTAGCTAACATGGGAACACAATAAATTAAATATTGGATTTCAGAATTAATTTAAAAGTTCTTTTCCAGAAACATTCCAGGTTGCAATCCTAGCTAAGTTTTCACTAGAATCCTTCAACAAAGTTTTTCCTTGGTATTCTAAAGCACCAAATGGTGATCCCCAAATGAAAGAAATAATACGTCTTGGTGTATCAATCATCATAAGCTTAAAGTGACAACACTCAAGTTATTGTGTTGATTGGATGTTCCTCTTATTAGCATTTCCTGCCACTATCAAGAGCAACCAAAGTCCAATTTAATTACAAAGGAATGACTTACCTGACTGTAACGAGGAAAAAGATATCCACTTGTGATACAATTCTGAGCGAACAGATGTGAATGATCATTATATTCATGGAAGTCATCAACAATCAACAGACAACCTATCATCTATATCAGAAAAGGTGTTATAAAATGCCTTGAAATGCTTGTATGCAATATCAATATCTTCTTTGCCACACATTTCCCGCACGCTGCAAATAAAAGAATTATTTTATCAGTGCCTTCCCTCTCAACTCACATAAAATCTTCTCCGTAAAGTGATCGTAAAATACCTTAAAATGGAAATCATTTGAACCATATCTTACAACAAGCTTTGAAATGTTATAAAGATGCACAAGATCAACTGTTATTGTTCACCTCAGAACTTCAAATAGTCAGAATAGAATGTGAAACTAAATGATCTCTATAGTGCAATTAAACTAAAAAACCTATATAGACAAATAAAATTTGCAAATTCCTCAAGTTGTGAAGTTTGGCAATAAAGAAACACCTAAAAACCTATATAGATACATAAATATATATATATATATATATATATATATATATATATATATATATATATATATATATATATATATCTGTGTGTGTGTGTGTCTGTAAAATTGCATGTCTTATGCTAATGCTGGAGAATGAGTTACATATCCAGACAACTATAATTCTTTCTTTAAACTCTGTAGAATAGAAAACCAACTTGTTAAACCTCCAAAATTGTCATAAATGGTTCATTATTTTGCTCAAGTATTGTATTGTAGTGCTTTATATGGTTCCTTAGATCTCGATTACACACAGTTTTCATATCCCTTAACCATGAAAGGCTAATTTCATTTTGACACTATACTTGTATCTCGAGAGAGGTTGAGTAGCTGTTGAGGTAGATCTTGGGGCTTCAAAAGTTTTTCTCCATGTAACCTAAACGCATCCCCGAGGATTTTATTGGGACAGAAATAAATCATCTCCCTATTGTCCCCAACACTCGAGCCCTAACAAGATGTACTGGGACACCCAAATAGAGTGGGGACTTTCCCCTATGGGGATGACCTGGGAATGTCTAGACGTCCCTTAGTCATCTCAGGGACATCTAGTTGTCTCATATATGATCTTAGAAAAGTCAACTTATTTTATTTTTTTAATTCTAAATCTGAACATAAAAACCCTAGCCCTTGCTCTTTTGCAATCACCAAAAGAGGACGAATAAAGAAGAAAAAACAAGAAAAAAAAGGAAGAGTAGGAGGAATAAGACCAACACCAACTCCTTAAGATATGTTTTCAATTCCTATAGGTCATTCATTTTCACAGTTCCAAGTTTCTGCTTCAAAATTCAAGCTAAATGAAAATTATTCATGAAGCTGTGCATCATTTTCATAAATACTAAAAGTAAATATAAAATATTGCTAAATGGGATTGCAATTTCTATTTATCCTCTCCATTCATGCCTTGTACAACCTGAAGAAGTGAAAATAAAAATAAATCCTAGTATTTGTAGCAACTAGTGATCATTTTTATTTTTTAGTTGCAATTGATTAATCAAATGTGTCATGGATCTTAGATAGCTTAAATAAGGATTAACTTCAGTGTATTCTCTAGTTCAACATCTCGTGATCTGAAGTAAGAATAACAAAAGAAAAAAAACCTTGCATTCATACAGCTAGTTGCTGTTTCAAAGTTTATTCCCAATGGGTTAATCAAATAATGTTTTAGGAGTCTTAGGTAACTCAAAAGAAGGATTGCAACTTCTATATATATACGTCCTTTGCTTCCGCACCTCATGTTATCAAAAGTAAGAAAAATATAAGGAAATCCTTGTGTTTGTACAACTAGTAATTGTTTTAAATATTTAATTACAATGAACTGATAAAAGAATGTTGCAGGAGTCTTCAGTAACTCAGGAGGATTGCAACTTCTGTGTATCCTTTGCTTCTGCACCTTGTGCAGTCTGAAGTAGTAAAAAGAGAGAAAATCACTGCCTTGAGTCATTTTATTACGTAGTAAAAAGCAGGTTTTACTTTGTGTTTGAGTCCCTTTGGCTTACGTGACAATGAGGACTTTAATAAGTTGGGGAGTGCAGAAATTGGCAATGGGAGGAAGAAGGGCACCCAAAGGGAGCACTTAGGGTGATATAAAAGTTGGAAGTGCTGTGAATTTAATTGCCCTTCCAAAACATTGGAAAATTTTACTAAAAGTCCGTTCAACAAAAAGACCCCTTTGTAGCAATTTGCAACAAAGATGTTTTTGTGCCCTAGAATGCAATATGAACATTACAAGAGTGAATGGACACCTCCTACACATCACTAGTAAAAGAGTTAGGGTATGTAATTAGCTCTCAACAAATGAATCAGAGATTGATCAATTAGAGAGGAGGAGATAGTCAGAGCGCTCTGCGACCCAACCCTAATTCTCCAGAAGGTCCTCCGTGTAACGAAGGCCTTCTGGCCTCCTCACGTATAAGGTTTTTCTGCCCATTTTCTGGGCCACTCTACCCCGGGCATTGAAGGAGGAGGACGGAAGGGAGAGGGTGCAGCAGCGAGCATTAACCATGGAGCCAGGTCATTCAAACAAGAGGTCGAAGGAGAGGTGGTCGCCCCGGTCGGCGCCAAGTTCCTCAAATCCTCTCCAGCCGATGAAGGTGCTTCCCTCTTCCACAAACCTCGTCATTCGCCCTAATCAACAGATGTGTCTTGCAATTGATCAGGAAGTAGGTAGGCTTAGAAATACTGTTATTTTCTTTGCTGCTCTAGCTATTACCAATTTACCTTCAAGGAATTTTCTTAACGATTGGACCCATAAAATTTGGGAGAGTAAACTGGGTTTTCATTTCTCTTATTTCCGTATGATCCAAAAGGGCTTGTTTTTGGTTTTCTTCTGTAACCCTAATGCTCAAAAAAAAGTGGTGGATAAGCAATTCTGGAGGGTGGGATCATCAGAGTTTAGAGCAATTTCGTAGTCATTAGAGGCGGTTCACAATGAAGTTCTTACCCTGTCCAGCCCTAGATGGCTCATTATTCAGAATCTGCCGCCCTTTCTCTGGAACTTGATTCCTCAAGCCTTGGAACCCGTGGGGAAGGTAATTAAAATGGATAAATCCAATACCCTCATTCCTAATACTGATGCTCGAGTTCTAGTCTCCATTAACCCTAGTTTTGACCTCCCAGAGAACATTTGTTTTGATTTTAAAGACCACCCAATCTCTTGCCCTATCATATTTCTGAGGGGTATCAATGCTTGTTACCTATGCCGCAAAGGACACAAAAGAAAAGATTGCACTCTTCTAAATAAACATTTGACCAAAATTGGTCCCCAATTTAAACCCCCGCACATTGATAGAAGACCTAATTCTGATACTCATATCCGTAAAGAACAAAATCTTAATGTGCAGGATGTTGAGAAACTCCAAGCCGCTCTTGATGCTCTGAAAGTCAATTTCAGCCATCACAAGCATCACCCTGGACCAAACGATCTTTCAGCGCTTGATAACCTCCCCAAGCCTACACCCCAAACCCTTGGCCTTAATAACTCTAAACCTAAACACAAAACCAAAAATGCTCAGCAGTTGGCAATTGATAAATTCAAAGTCAGAGCTAAAGTTTCTAGAGTGACTCGTGACTTTGCATCTTGTCCTTCTCCCATTGATGAGGGTATGCTAGATATCCCTTGCCCCCGCCGCCCTCTGGTGCCCAATGAAATCTCTGAAGAAAATGTCTCAGTGGCTGAGGCCGCCCCTTGTCCTGGTGGGGGGGGGACATAGGTTGTATTGATAAAGTTGCTCCTTCATCAGAAAATGTGAATGTTGATAATATAGATCATGGTGTAAAGGAGAGTAATCTACATAATTACTCCTTTGCCATTATCCCTACCCCTCCACCTATGCCTCCCCCCCAATTCATGGTTGCCAATCCACTTGAATAAAGTAGTTAAATCTATTGTCATCGGACCCCAGAGGATTGTTGAGGTAAGGGATACAGAGGTACCCACACCTATGGGAGTAGGACAAGAAGAAAAGTTGTCAGATGTGGGGAGAGAGTTGGTTGGAAATGGTGAGATTGATAAACCTTTCATTTTTAAGGCTATGTACAAGAAGAGGATCAAGCTAAGGAAGAAACATGGCAACATGGGAGTCAAGGAACCTAAAGATGTAGGGGAGGAACCAATAAAGAGGAAAAGAGGAAGACCCCCACTCATCAATGGCAATAACAAACCAACTAAGATGCAGAAATGCACTCTCCCAGATTGCTTCAAGGGGTTCCAGTCCCCAATGGATACTAACAACTAAAGGAAAGTAATGATGTTTAAATGTGCCTCTTGGAACGTGAGAGGACTTGAATCTCACGATAGAAAATACATTATCAAGAGATTCCTAAGGATGGTTCAAGGTATTGATATTTTGTTACTGCATGAAATCAAAGCAGTAGGATTCTCTTTAGACATCGCTCACAAATGCATTTGGAAGGATGCTGACTTATTTTCTTCTAACCACAGTAGAGGCAAAGGTGGGACTTCCATTCTAGTGGGTCCAAGATGGAGGAATATGGTTAAGGTGTGGGCAAGATCTCCCTGCAACAGAGCAGTATGGATAATTTTCAAAATTCAAGACAAAGAAATAGGGCATGCTCAGTCTACGCCCCCAATGAGCACTTGGATAGAATCAAGTTATGGGAATGGATGTGTGGTCTTGAAGATATCCCCTGGGTAGTTGCTGGAGATTTTAATATGGTGGAAAGACCACAAGACAAAAGTAGAGGGTTGAAATTTGAATGGAAAGGTGACGAAAGATTCTTCTGTAATAGAGTAATTTGTAAATTGAATCTTTGTGACCCGCTGGCTAATAAAAAAGCTAAATCTAAAGTGATATGGTTTTCTTGGTCAAATTTCCAGAAGGGGAATAAGAGGATCTTCTCTAAGATTAGATCGATTTTATTTCAATAAAGTTCATTTCAAATGCCTTGAGGATGATAAAGGGGGGACTGTCTCAGTCATCCCCTTTTCCTTATCAGATCGTCACCCCATTGTGGCTTGTTTTTGTACTGATAACTCCCCACCGACCAATTATGGTAAGGAAGGATTTGCTCTTAACTGCCATTTGTTAAAGGATGAGGATATCCTAGCAGCATCCAAAGTGATCAGTTGGTTTAATGAGAGTATTGTCAATCATGAGGATGAGACTAGTAAATGGAACCAAAAGGTGAAATCTTGGAAGAACCTATTCCAAACTGTGGTGAAAAAGAGAGCCAAAGATTCTAGAAAGGTAGAGAAATTTCTCCATCAGAAACTGTGTGGGGGAAAAAGAATTACAGGATTCTCCAAGTGATATGGTAGCCCTAAACTCCCTGGCACACACTAGGGACTCCCTCGGGAAGCTGCAGCATCAGAAGGTACAAGGGGCTAGAGTCAAATCTAGGCTTAACTGGCTGAAACTTGGTGACAAGGGAACTAAATTCTTTTACCAAGTGCTTAAAAAGAGGAGGCTAGAGATAAAATGGATATCATCCAAGACAATGATGTTTTGCTCAGCAATAAAGAAGACATTTTGAGTGCAATTGTTTCTTACTACAAGACCCTATTTTCCACAGAAGACAGTGGGAGGTATATGGAAGTTTCTAGGGAGATGGTCAGAAAAACCATTCCAAAAAGAGTATCAGATGAAGAGGCTTCCAGACTGAACTGCAGAATCTCTCTGTCAGAAATCAATTGTGCTATATCCAAGCTGGCCAATGAGAAAACCCGTGGGCCTGATGGTATCCCTATTGAGTTTTATAAGAATAATCAGGAATGGATTAGTGGACTGCAATTGAAATTGTATGAAGAGGCTATTGAAAGGGGATCTCTGGACCAGAGATTAATGCTAGACTAATCAAACTCATCCCCAAAGATGGTGACAAAACACTCATAAAAAATTGGAGACCCATCACTTTACTCAATGTATCTTATAAAATCCTTGCTAAGACTCTTGCTCTTAGACTTGAAAACATCCTACCTTCTGTTATCAATAGCACTCGAACAAGATTTGTCAAAGGTAGGTACATATTGGAGAATTTGGTAACATACTGGGAGACTATGGATTGGGCTAAACAATCTGGTCAGCAGGTTGGCATGCTTCTTATAGATTATGAAAAAGCATATGATAGAATAGAATGGAAGTTTATCTACATGATGCTGGAAGCTCTTGGCTTCCCATTTCACTTTTGCAAGATGATCTCCACCCTAATGGGAGGTGCTCAAGCTTGTGTGAAAGTTAATGGAGCCATGTCAGAACAGTTTGGGCTCTCAAGATCTATCAGACAAGGATGCCCTCTTGCCCCTGCTCTATTTGTCATTGTTGTTGACTCTCTTCATTACCTTTTGAGAGACTACTCCACTTCCCCTAGAGTTAGAGGCATCCTTCTCCCTAATAAGGAGGAAATATCTAATGTTCAGTTTGTTGATGATACCTCACTCTTGTTTCAACTTTCTAAAGAAAACTTTGGGAACCTCATGAAAAAACTTGACCTCTTCTGTGCAGCCTCAGGTAGTAAGACTTCTCTCTCTAAATCTACTCTATTAGGCTGGAAAGAATCCCCTCCTATATGGAGCAATAAGTATTCTATTATTTGGGGAGGTCCAAATCACATTGTCAGATATTTGGGGATACCACTTACGGTTAATCCAAACCTTGCCAATATGTGGGACGAGATTAGAGCTAAGATTGAAACAAAGCTTAATAAATGGAATAATCAATTCATCTCTTTGGTTGGTAGATTCCAAGTCTGTCAAAAGATTTTATCTTCATATACTATATACTATTCTTCAGCCTAGACTTTCAATCTACAACAGGTCAATTCCATTTAGAAAATTATTAGGGACTTCTTGTGGTCAGATGGAAAAGGTTTGAGGGGACATGTAGTTAGCTGGGAGTGGTGTACTAAGAACAAAGAGATTAGTGGATTAGGCCTAAAAGATCTAAGGATACAGGGGATTGCCTTAGCTGCTAAATGGATCTGTAAAGCCACACGAGGTGAGGAACCATGGAAGGTATTAATAAGGAATAACATTAGCAGAGCATAGCCAATGCAGACTAAGGGGTGGAAAGGATTCCATCTCAATGATATCTTATCCCTGGATGTAGACTTTAAAGTGGGAGGATCTGTAGTATTCCAATCTATATGGAAGTGCTGGAAGGTAATCAGAAAGCATATTGTTGGGGGCAATAGACTGGTTGTGGACAATAAGATCTGTGGCAATAGATCCATATGGTGGAACCTTTCATATAAGGACAAACCTCTTGCCAAGGCGCAAAAATTGTTTAGCAAAAAAATGGGCAGAGAAGGGGATTAGTACACTGAAAGACATTTTTTCTCAGGAAAATCTGATATGTTGGGATGAACTCTCAGAGAAATTTGGTTTCCCTGCTACACAGAAGAGAACCTACTCTATGATTAGCAAATCCATTGCCTGCCTTCTGCTTCCCAGGAACTGTGATACCTCCTCTAACACTTTGGAATCCCTATCCTGGCCTGATGGATCCCAGCTCTAGCAAATCAAGTCGAAAACCCTTTACAAATGGTTGACCCATAGCTCTAATATTTTTGATTACCTGAACAACAAATGGAATTGCTCTCTGGATTACCCTACTTGGACCAAATATATTACTAAACTCTGGCATATCCCGGTTGAACCTAAGATGAATTCCTTCCTTTGGAGGGTACTCCTGCATAAACTCCCCTTCAGGAAACCTGGGGGGTTGCCAAACATATATTCTATTTGTAGAAATTCTGAATCTGTGCACCATGTTTTTTTTATTGCATCTTTGCCAGAGAAGTGTGGGGCGTGTTTGGGTTGGTCCTACATGATAATTTCAATTTCTCGAATGTTATATCTGGTCATATCGTGGATAACAGTAAAAGTAGTAATATTTTCTGGTCTGTTCTTAACTTCTTACTGCTCTATTGATTTGGCATCTCTGGAAGCTTAGGAACAATGATGTTTTTTGTGGTAAAGGTAGATACCTTACCGAGTCTCTCAGGAGACTCATTTTTTCTGATATCTCTTCGCAGGTCACGGTGGTCTTAAAAATGAAAGAAAAGGTTTTCATGGAAATGTTAAAGAAAAGCAATATCCAGCTTCAGAGCACAGAGGCAGGGCGGATTCCAGAGACCCAGGAAGCACAGATGTATTCCAAATCACTCTTGCAGAGTTGTTGGAACAGATTAAAAAAGACAAGCAGGCTATAAAAGATAAGACTGATGCAGAGGCAGTAGCAGGGAAAGGTGCAGTCAAAGAGAAGGGTGCAGTCAAAGGGAATGCTAATGAGATTGGGAACAGCAGGGCCTCATCCCCCTCATCCGAGGCACAGAATAGCGAAAATGCTAGTGGAGGAGAGTTGTCGACAGAGGCCACCAGTTACATCAATCTGCCAAACCCACCAATTTCACTCCCCTGGGAAGCACGGATGAGCAATCCATACAACAGAATCACTCAAGATGGTCACAGGCTGATGTGGGCAGTTGGTGACAAGCCATGGAAAACAAGGGTCAAAGAAGACTGATATTACATCCTTCCTTTTTTGGTCATGTTTTGTAATTAAAACTCTTCGAGTATATTTGGTTGTCTTTCCTTTGTAAAGCTTTTAAAAGCGATACTTACGAACTTATGATTGATGCTGAAGATGATGTTCAGATTTGGGATCCTAGGGTTTGCATGATTGGCAGAATATATTACAGTAAAGCGAATTCTAGATATATCAGAATGGCGCAATGGATTACGGCTAAAGAATTCATGAAATTGATTTCGGACCCAGGTGTTTTGGTACAGATGACTGTTCAGAAATTTGATTGCTCGAGGACAAGCAATTTCGGGATGGGAGAACTTGTAATGTCCCCTACATTGAGATATTGAATAAATAATGTTAATTATTTAATATTAGTTACAATATCTAATATTAAATAATAAATAATATTAAATTCTTTAATATTAGTTAATAAATCAAAAACTGATATTAAATAATTAATTATTAAGTATTGGAAGTTGGACTATGGGATATCTACGGAAATTCCTAGAGAATGGGCATGGAAGATTTTATAAAATTTATAACAATTTCTCAGAAATTGAGACAAGGAACCATTTCACCAGTGAAATATTCTGGTCTAATTGGTTGAAGAAAATAGCCGAGTGACAGTTTATTGTTAGCGGGTGCCCCAAGCCTTCATTTGAAATCAAATAGAAGAACCTGTCAGGTGTATATCCAGTGGAGACCGATATAGTGGTGTATTTCTGCATATATGTCTGTAGTGGTAAATAAACAAACTCCCAATGATTCCGACCCTTGTTGTGCGTCAGAGATTGGAACCGCACGTCAGAAGGTATTTGTCGGGACTCCTCATATTTTTGTTTTATGTGTAGCAGCACACAAGACTTAAGTCGTCGAGTATATAATTTGGAATCAACATGCGTCTACAGGCCAGATTAATCATGGGATATTCTGCAGCCATCGGTCAATGACAATTCCCCTTATCTACTGTGGCAGTTCACCTGGAAGCATCCGAGTTGGGAGTTGGCAGTTGGGCAAGTACCAACCACTTCCCAATGGTGTCCGCCTATCTCAGACTTTTTGTGGCCCGCAAACTCCAGACAGAGAATTACTTACAGTACACAGCCGGCGTTGACGGAAGAAAAAACTCAAGATCTTCAGCAACAAAGATATGTGTCCTCCAGATTGTAACAAGTGCACACGATATTTTTCTGAGAATGTAAAATGTTGTTTATTCTGAAATTAAGGCCCAACAATCTGTTAAAAGTATTCGAAGTTGCAAGTTAAAAGGTTGTTTGTGCCTGTGAAATGATATGAAATTTTCTGAGAGTTAAACAGAGATCTGCATATAAACAGCAAGGGTGTCACCATTTGAAATTAAATAACTTGGGTTCATAAGAATGAATGAGACAGAATTTTCTTTTGCATCAACTGAATACAAACCAGTTGCCTAAAGAATGAAAATATATGCTTCAACGACTATATGTAAGCTGTTTGACATAATGCCAGTAAGAAAGGGTTATTACAGTGGCAATGTTTATTACAACTGTACTTATATACTTGTGCAATGAACATCACCAATTATAAAACCATACCTTCTACTCAAATTTACAACACATTCAATGTAATAAACAAACAACATAACAAAGAGTTACTCATAAACAGAAGTAAGCATGCAAAATGTTTGTCGAGATGCTTATTCATTAAGTCAGTGATTTTGAGATGAGATTTGGGATAGAACTAGCCAGGGGATTTTACAATTAAGGTAAAAGGGGAGCTTAGAATTACCTATGCATGGAAAGTTGAGGAATGCCACAATCTACAGTGCGAATGCCAATTCCAGATGCCAATATTGGACCAATTGTAGAGCCACAACCCATGTCATTCCTCACAACAAAGTCCTGGAAAAAAAGTGGGAGTTAGAATAGAGATTAACTGGTTAATTACTAGCTTAAGTACTTTACATGCATTAAATTATTTCCAATGCAAAGACATTTTATACACTTGATTGACTGGCTTCTTCAGTGGATATCTTTCCATACTACTGAAGGAACAATAAATCATTTCACTTGATAGGAATTTGGGTTGTTTAAGAATAACATTCACCTAAGATCTGTCAATTTTATCCATGAATTATTGTTTAATTTAATTTTACTTTAAGGTCCAGTAGAGACCGAAAATGACCAAAGGAACTGCAATAAAAACAACAGTGTAAAAGCAAACAGATTGCTAGCGGCCAAGAAGTACAAAAGGAAGGTCAAAGAAGACAATTAGATGAAAAAAATATGTAAGAACCCTAGTTCTTAAGAGTGATTGGACAGAGATTCTCTAGAACATTAATGTCTAAATGTCTAGGAAGACATGTTAAACCAGAGTTAATCAATGACTTTCCACACATTTGAGAATCAGGTTGGCATTAGTATCTTTATGAAGCCTCTAAATCCTCCAATACCTTCAACGAATCTTGTACATGCATTTCTGGTGTAACATCTCTCTTGACAGCAGTGGATAGGGGTTTGAAAGAGGTCATTACTGTAAATCTTCCACATTGAAAGGAATTGGCACTGTGTTTTCTATTTGAAACATCTTGTAAAATATATAAGGTTAGACACCTCTGGCATTCATATGGAATGAAAGACCTCAAAGATCCTTGCAAGTATTTATACAAGCAGTGGAATCACTAATGAAATTCAAAGAATATTGTTAGCTCAAATGAACCTCAAATTTGGGTTCCAAAAGCAAAGGCTGAAGGTGCACTCCTCTCCTATGAGACGGTGCTCTCAAAAGGAATATCTATTCTAATATAAGTTTCAAGTAGTAAATATCTAATATCTCATTGCGTGTAGATTTGATGTCTTGCAAGTACGAATGGAACAGACATTAGCAGAGGAGTCAAAGTGCTCAAGGTGTTATGCCCTTCATACTTAGAAAAAAATCAATGAAGTAATTACAAGTAATAATTAATTAATTCAATGATAACTAGTTAAATTGACTAGACATGAAATTTAATTAATTAGCTAATTTAATTAAGTATATATAGAATTAGTTAATTTTTTCCCTTCAATGGTTTATTAAATTAAGAGTGATTTGTCATATGCGAATTAAAATTTATTCCTTTGCCTTTGATTATAAAATATTGAATAAAGATTCATGTGGCTAGAAAATATTAGATGATTAGTTATTATTTTAGTACTATAATTATATTACATAGAAAATATGTTTAAGCATTGAAAGGTGTGGGCACTGTCTATGGGGCAGGAAATTTGCACCTTAGTAACCAAAATATGTTGTTAACACAATATGTTAACAACATGAGTGTTAGTCTATTGTATTTGTTTGCAAATTACTAACACACGTTAACACAATAGACTAACACACATGTTGTTAACATATTGTGTTAACAACATATTTTGTTTACTAAGGTGCAAATTTCCTGCTCCATAAACAGTGCCAAAGGTGTGTATGCAAGTTATTTTTTAGCATTGAAATAATTGAAAGAAATAAAAGCATGAGGGCAAGGGCAAGGGCAAGGGCAAGAGGGTTGGTTGTCGATTTTGAAATTTAATGAGTTTATGAAAATCAGGTATGGAAAGATCTTATAAGCACCTTTTCTTTTGACTAAAATTCAAAACCGGTGATTTCAGGTATCGACGAGATCAAGAATTAAAGGAGGTAGCTGGATACAATAATGGGTTTGGATCTGTGTTTAGGCAATCATACCCCCAAGGCATGCCCAAGGCAACCTAACTACTTTTAAGACGAACTTGGGGGTACTTAAGGCATGCTTGTGTATACCCAACACAAACGAAAAAGTATATGATGTTCCATCTTTAATGCTCATGTATGGTTAAGCACCTTTTCTTTTGACTAAAATTCAAAACTTGTGATTTCAGGTATCGACGAGGTCAAGAATTAAAGGAGGTAGCTGGATACAATAATGGGTTTGGATCTGCGTTTAGGCAATCATAACCCCAAGGCAACCTAACTACTTTTAAGACGAACTTGGGGGTACTTAAGGCATGCTTGTGTATACCCAACACAAACGAAAAAGTGTATGATCTTCCATCTTTAATGCTCATGTATGGTTTGCTAGATTTCGTTTCCCCACTATTATTTCCCATTTCTAGCAGTCCGACATAAAGACACCTTGATCTTTGGTGGGCCCTATGTTTGACTATAAAAAGATGAATAACCCAGAACAACTAGTGCAAACGAATAGAAATAAAACTGTGAATGTAAATGATACAAGATCAAAATAACACAAGTTAGCCTCCAAGAGAAAACTGCAAACTCTAAAGCATAGTTGAAAACCTCGGACTCGGCAATAACTCAGCCGACCCAAAAATTTTGAAAAACTCGGAATTGCCAAAAACTCGGCAAAAAAATCAACAATAATCGGCACTTCTATCGAACATTTGAAAATATATAATTTCTTAAAATATTCCTAAAAACACACATATACACCAAATTATATATACATTATAATTTAAAATATAGTATTATAATATATAATTTATAATTCAAAATAAATTACATGTTATAATATTATAAATTATAATAGTATTACATATTATAATATTATAATTTATAATTTATAGTATAGTATTATAATATTGTAATTTATATTATATAGTTCAAAGTTCAAACGTTTTATAGCTTGCTTTGGCATGATTCTATATTTTTTTATTGACTTCAAACCATTTGTTAATTTGTTGAGGTTTACTAAGTTTTTGCTCATTCCAAGTCAAAAATCTGGGTCTTCTATGTTTTGTTGAGTCGTGAGTTTTGAAATTATGGTTTTACTTTTAAGTTTTAACTATATACTATTGATTCAATGAATGAAACTGTAATTTATAATCACCATTCTGAAGAATGGCACAGCTTCTATAATTAACAATGGTGGCGCAGCTTCAGTGCCTAAGTGTCGTCTGTCTTCCAATGGTGGATGACTTCCTTCTCAACCGTCGCACCTTTCCTTGTCAGCCGTCCGAACATTCCTTAGTCGTCGTTGCACAATGCAAAATGAAAAAACCCTAATCGATATTGGGAACTTTATTGTTTTTAAAGTTGACTTTTATCAACAATTTTTTGACAAAAATATCATCGGAAACTGCAATTTTATCTTCCAAATACCACCGCAATTTTTTCAATGTATCGTTCACGAGTTATTCAGCGATTATATCGTTTCATATATTGACCTGAGATATATCGCGATATCTGCGATATATCGCAGCTCTTTTCAACTATGCTCTAAAGAAGCAAAATAGCATCAGGAGAATGCAACAGAAAAATAAGAATAATGCAATTGCAATGCAATAGAATGGAATGCCAAGACTAGCTAGGAGTGAGTGTTACATCCCTTCCTAGTGACATTATTTTATAACTATAATAACTAATTCCTGAGAAATGTATGGATTTTAGTTAAATTCAGTTATATGAATTTTCTACCAAGAATAAAAATGTAAATTCTAATAATTCTAGTTATGTGAATTCTAACCTATATTTTGTTATAGAAGGAATTTTTTTTTTTTTTTTTATGGAAAATAGGAAAATGAATTATTGATGAAAATTTATTGTTAGTTTAGAAATTGAGATTATTTCAATGGTATGGATATCTAATCCACCCTTGTCAGTGGATGAAGGAGAATTATCCTATGAGCAAGGAAAGAGTATCATCAACCTAGGAGCGCATGAGCAAACAATAAAAGTCAGGAATGTCATCCGAGCTAGAACCCTAATCGTTGCTAGTTGTTCAAGTTTGGGATAGTGGTATTTTGATTTCTAGTTGGTCTAGTTAATCTCTAGACTTAAGGTACCTTGGTGATTTTAATTAACAACCTAAGTAATTAAATTCCTTAATCTTTTCGTTGAATGTTTTCATTTCATCCGAAGTATTGCTTATTTCATGTTTTTATCTTTGATATATATATATATATATATATATATATATATATAATCATCCCCGATTTATACTAGTTTGAATGTTATTCTTTACTGTTGAATATTATTGTTTGTGCTCACCCATTTGATCGGGCATGTTTTTATCTTGTCATATGAGCGAGAGTTATCTTGCTGGCAATTTTGAAAGGTGAAAAGAGTAACTCCCACGGCAAGGAGCATTAAAATAGAAATACTCTAACTTTTCCAAAGGCTACTCTCAGGAGGAAGGAATTGATTATGATGAAACCTTTGCTCCCACTACAAAGATGAGCACCATCAGATTAGTCCTCACCATAGCGGCTCAGTGTGACTAGAAGGTCCATCAAATGAATGTAAAGAGTGCATTCCTGAATGGTGAGTTACATGAAGAAGTGTAAATGATGCAACCTCCTGGATTCAAGGTTGCCGATAAAGAACACCAGGTACTCAAATTGGTGAAAGCACTCTACGGCCTCAAACAAGCTCCTCGGGCATGGTACATGAAAATTGAAAAGTACCTCACCAATCAAGGTTTCCAAAGGAGTCCTGGCTCAAATTTGTATGTCAATACTACTGGTAGTGATATCATCACTCTCGTTATCTATGTTGATGATTTGATTATCACTGGCAATTCTGACTCGTTGATTCAGGGAATCAAACACAATCTGTCACTCTTTTGACATGACCGACCTTGGACTTCTCCACTACTGCCTAGGTGTCGAGGTTTGGCATCAGTCACATGGCATCTTCATCTCTCAGTCTAAGTATGCACGGGCTCTGCTAGACAAATTCAGAATGCAAGATTGTAAACCTGCATCTACACCTGTGGAGTTTGGTCTAAAGTTATCATCCAAATCTGGTTCTCCTGTTGAGAATGAATCTGCATTCAGACAACTAGTAGGCAATTTGATATATCTCACTGGCACTAGACCTAATCTCAACTTTGCAGTAAGTTACATATCTCGCTTCATGACGGCTCCCACTTCAAATCATTGGGCTGCAGAGAACCAAATCTTGCGCTATGTCAAGGGCACTCCTGATTTTGGTATCCTTTATGGACGAACCAAAGATGCTCGACTCATCGGTTACACAGACTCAGATTGGGGAGGCTTTGTTGATGATAAAAAGTTTACTTCCAGGTATGTCTTCAGTTTGGGCACATATGCTATTACTTGGACCAGTAAGAAGCAGCAGGTCATATCTCTTTCCTCAACAGAAGTTGAATATCGGGGAACAGTCAAAGCAGGTTGTGACGCAATTTGGCTTCATAGGATGCTTTCCGACATTCATATGCCTCAGGCAGGCCCTTCACCCCTCTTCTGTGACAATCAAGGAGTGGTCAAACTTGCCAAAAATCCAGTCTTCCATGAGCGCACTCAACATATTGACATTCATTGTTATTTTATCTGTCATCTAGTTGAAGATGGATACGTGGATTTGTAGTTTGTTCCTAAAGCGGACCAGACTGCTGATATTCTCACCATATTGACATTCATTGTTATTTTATCTGTCATCTGGTTGAAGATGGATCCGTGGATTTGTAGTTTGTTCCTAAAGCGGACCAGACTGCTGATATTCTCACCAAGTCCCTACTTCCAGAGAAGTTTGTCAAATTCAGGGGGCAGCTTTGTGTTGTTGATAAGTTGACCATTAAGGGAGGGTATTAAAATAATATCTCCTAAGTTAGAGTATTTCTATTTAAATGGTCACTTCTAGTTTTTCTAAGATTCTTTCTATTATTTTTATGTTTCCTATTAGAAACATCTCGTTTGTAAACTCTATAAGAAAAATTCGTTCTTTGTAAATAATGCATCCAATATTTCACCAAATCATTTGTCTAATAAGGAGTTACTCCTTGCTGCCTATCTCATAGAGGGGAGCTCAGCTCTTGGGAGGCATTCAATTCTTGTTGAAGTTTGTTCTTTTTCTCACTGTGTAGGAACAGACTATGGTGGAATTATTTTATTCTGTGCATATCATTGAAGTTGCTTCGTTCTGCAATCAACGTGCTTTGGATTAGCTTTGTCCTGTGATTTTCTTTGCTCTGCGATCTTCGTGCATTGTTTAGCTCTGTTTTGTACCATACTTAGGTTTGGAGCTTAATCTTAGAAGGCAGAAGCCTTCCATCTTGCATCGATTTAAGTTGCAGGCACATATTTTCTATTCTTGATCAATTCTGAATATGTGTTTACTTTGCAAGTAGAAACCGAGTGCACTAAGGCGTCGATAGTTGCTTTTGAAGATTAAAATGGAATGATTTTGTTTGTAGTGTTGATGTTTATAGCTTCGATCAGATAAAATGATCTTAACATTGAATTAAATAAACATCATTATGAGATAATATTATTCTACATATGCATATTAATATATATATATATAAATAATAATGATATTATTATTATATATATCAATATACATATATGATTATAATGAGATAATGTTATTTTATATTATATATGCATATTAATATATATATAAATAATAATGATATTATTACATATATATATCAATATACATATTATAATTTATGAAATAATTAATATTTATATTATACCGATTGATATTGGTTTAATTAAATACCGATTGTTATTATAAATGAAATCGGTTTAATACAGATTGGCAACTCATATTAAATCATTAACTATATTGACTGAGATATTAATTGGTCGATGGCATCGGTATTGACTGTTATCTATATACCGATTCAGTTAACAACTGCAGTGGTTAATGTAAATTTAAACATGTCATCACCCGCTGATTATCGGGTTGTACTAAACAATTAATGAATTCCGTTTAAAGTATTATGACTTTGGTTTAATGTATTATGAGAACCGATTAATGCTATCGGGTAGTAAGGGACATGACATTATAGAGTCTCCTCAAGGAGACATGTCTCTATAATGGCATGTCTCATACTTACATATATATAGCCTTTAGTTGGTTGACAAGAGACAAGTTTATACAGAAAACAATACAAGTCTCATTTATGCAATTAACATAATATTGATATTAATATATTTATATATATTTGTTATTATATTAGTAATAAATATATTTATATACATTGTGATTAAATATATATTATATATATTGAGATTATATATATATATATATATTGGAATTTTGAAAAGAAAATTAAAAGTCATATATCGTAATCTAAATTTAACATGTAGTATGTATTATGACTACAAGCCATTCGGGTCAGCAAAAATGAATGTAATTGGTGGTAGACATTCTTGATCATCCATACGGATACATTTGAAGAACATATCTCTGAATGGATACATCATGATCTGATTTTGGAATAACAAGGAACATGGTAGTTCACTTTATATCCCTGCACTTCATAAGCTTGAACATGGAAAGACTGATACGAATCTCCATTCTCATTCTTAGATAGTGGGACAAGTCATGCACTGCTGCATGTACTGCACACATTTCGTTCTCTGATCTGTTTGCACTTTATGAAAGAAAATGAATCATCATAGTTATTAATATAAATGCATTAGGAATGCACGATTTAGAGGACTGGGAAAAGTTGCATGTGGCAGATCAAATTCCTTTCTTAGTTTTAAAGGTACGAAAGTTTGTCAAATCTGTTTTGCTGATAACAGATGTCAGTTCATTGCAATACTTATAGGTTTGGGTTCGAAACTGAACTTCTTTTACTGAAAAATTAATACCAAGTCTCTAGGCTATTGTTGATGTGAGTTTTATTCCACTACAACATGCAAAATCAAACACTTAATGTTTCGAAGTGAAACACCAAATGTTCAATCCTCTCTTGAATAAGGTCAATCCTTATACCAAGTTTGCAAAGTAAGATCACAAGGTGACTTCAAGGTTCCTTCTATTGTGGTTACTCACTCAGTTGAAATGATGTGATTTGCTGGATCATCAAAGGGGCTTACATTGTTCACTAAGTTGGAATGATTTGGCTTTACAATGTCCAATGAAAATATACTCTTTTGATTTCCGATTCTTGAACTCCAACTCAAACTTAAACTTAAACTTCTAACTCTTAACACTCCTACTTCTACTTCTAACTATGAATGAAAGGAAGTGTGAATGACTTAGACTCTACTAGATGTGGTTTTATCAGCGACTTCCACCCACCTAGGGCAAGATTCTAAGGTATACTGGAATGATTTTCATATCAATATCTCCTCTTCAATCCCATCAATGGATGCAAACTAAAGATTGAATATCAATTGAAGTTAAGTACAATCACTAGCGTACCACACAAGGCACTCTTACCATCAGCAAGAGGCTAGTGGCCTAGTTTAAATCAAGTCAAACAAGTAAACATCCACAATTACTTTCATTCAACTAAACTACATAAGCAGATTCTATTCTAAACAACTTGAAATCAAATCTAAGTGAGGGATGTAGATCACCATGCAATAATGCAAACTTGATCACAACAATTCACCATGCAAGACACAACAATGAAAAAGAGAGAAAATTTGGCATTAGTTTAGCAACAATTCTCAAACAACCTCCCTTACAAGTGAGACAGGTGGGGGTTTATATAAGAGCCTCAATTACAATGAATGGTCAGGATCGATTTGAAACCAACAACCCAAACTAATCCATTACAAACCCTAATTAGGGCAACCAAAAATAGCAAATAGAAATGAAGCATCACAAAATGAGCCAATGAGAAAATTCAATGGCTTGAGGACCAATTGGAAGCAAGGAAGCTGCCTAGTCATCATACAACTCATCGTTATGAACATGTATACCTCTTTTCCCTTGCAATCTTTATCTTAATTCCACTTCCTTATCCTTAAGAATGCTTTGTCGTTCTTGGACTTCTTTCTCTTGAATGTCTTGACTTATACCCTTTGTATTTCCACCTTCATTGTTTGTAATTCTTCTTTGTCTTCTTCCTCTTCGGACTTGATCCTTGGGGCACTCCCTTGAACATATTGACATCTTCCTTGGCATATCAAGTCTTCCTCCATCCATTTCCTTGTGTGACTCGCTCATTATCAGGATCACTCCCTCGTTGGGAATCTCGTCCTTGAATTCTTTCTTGCTCTCGACCTCAGACTTGTCCTTATGTCTGTGTCCGTGTCCATGTTCCTATGCTAACTTTGGTGTTAGAATCATCCTCAAACATTCCTTGGTGTACTTGTTTGATCCTCATGGAAAATTGATGTGAATAGGGACAAGTTAATCTCCTTGTAAGATAGTCCCTATTCTTCAAACATTTAATCAAGTGAAAAGATGACTTAAATAGGGACACGTGAATGTCCATGAATTGAATCCTTGAACTTGTCCATGGACTCCTTTAAACCCGAACTTGTCCCATGTCCTTGCTTAATGAAGGCTTGATCTTGAGATAATTCCCTCAATTTGATCCTTAAATTTTCTTTGCTTTGTCCAGCCTTGAAGTGCATTATCTTGAAGTGATGTCTTCCTTTGATCTTGACTGCTTTAGACTAGTCCTACTTTCATTGTTATCCTTGGCCTTGAGCTTGAAGTTGTCTTCCACCTTCCTTTGTTCACTTCCTTGCGACCATCCCTTCCTTTGATCTGGACATGTTTCTTGGTACAAAGCTCGAAGTCAGAATGGTATGAAGGGACTTAAACAAAAATAATAAATTTCAGCCTTCTAAATCCATGAATTTAACCATGAATTTCATGCCATAACTTAATGATTCTATCCCTTGAGAGTTGTAACTAAGCAAATATTTGGATTAGAATCCTAAGATAGAGGAAATCAATCAACACTTAGCTAAAAAAATGAGAAAATTAGCTTTTTTTTTAAATCTGATATTCTGAGGACAACATGAACAAGTCTGAAGATAAATCATGGAATTCAGTCTTAACGTCTTGTGAAATCACCCTTTATCAAATCCGTGATTAATTACTGAATTGGGAATCATAGTCATGACTTCATAAAACACCAAAATCACATTGTCTCTCCATGTTAAGTCTGAACTCTGAAGACACACCTGCAAGCACTTTGAGTTTCAAGGAAAAGTCCGTTGATGATAGATAATCACGCCAAAGCGCATAATGATAGGTGTGAGGGAAAAAAATATTGGAAAAGAATCCATGGACATAAGGAAATACGCACAACGCTAAATTGGTATGAATGAGAGGAAGTATAATCCATAATAGGGGCCCTTTGTTTTCGTTTAATTGGGTGGATTTTTTGGAAGAGCACAAGATGATGCATTTGGAAAGATTCAAATGTTCTCATTAATCGCACGGGCTAGGGGATATTTAAAAAAAAATTAATAGCCCATTCACAAAACATTTGCTAGTGAAGGAGGAATAGCACGGAGTCCAAGGGGACAAATTCATTGCGATATTGGATCATGGAAATATTCTCACAAGCGAAATATTACAAAATCTACGATAACAAACAACTATGAACATGAGAGTTGAGAGTTAAAGCTTGAAAAGCATGAGGTGAAATTCTATGATTGGAAGAATTGCAATAAAAGGGGGAAAATTAAAATCAACATGAAATCAACGAATGTCAAATCCAAGTGCAAGTTTAAATAAAAATCAATTTTTGGGATTGAATTAAATACTAAATATTAAATTTTATATTTAATATTTAATAAACTTTTGAAAATTGAGAAAAAGCGACAAATTGGAAAATAAATCAATTTTTGGGATTTAAAGCAATATTAATTAAATATTGAATATTTAATTAATAAATTTTGAAAAAATCGAAGAAAAAAAACAGCAAAAAATTTAGGAAATTGGGTAAATCAATTTTTTTGGAAAAGAATAGAAAATAATTATCCATTTTTTTAAAATCAAAAAAATAAAAAAAATAAATCGAACCCATTTATGAATCTTCATGATGAAGTCAAAGCACCCAAATTAGCATCTTTCTAAAAAGCGATAGCAAATTCAAGACAAGTGGCGCTTTTCAGGTAAACTTGGAAGAGAAGTAAAAGCAGCTTCCTAAACTTAGTCCACAGCCATTAAAGCAATTTTTTCAGATTGAAAGTCTATATAAGAAAACTCTTACCATTTCATTCTCACACATAGAGAGTTGAGAAACAAGTTGAGAGCAAGGATTTGAGATTTTGGGGAATTTACGAGAGCCTTTTGAAGAAGATTTGTGATAATTTTTAGAGAAAGAAAAAATCTTGGAGAGAAAAATTGCTTCTGGGAAAGCATGAAGTTGCTTTCATTTGGAAAAGTCAGAAGAGGCTGTGAATTTCAGAAGAAGATTTTTGCAGTAAGTTGGAAAATTCAAAAGAAGACAAATTTCTTGAGGAAAGAGAAAATCCTATTTTGGAGAGAAAGTAGAGATTTTTTGATAAATTTCCAAAAATTTCTCCTTCATGGACAAGAGATTGGGTTTGCTTTTTCCATTTCTTGCATGATCTTATATGTTTAATTTTTGTTTTAAAGGAAGGTGAAATGGCGGAACCCAGAGGAAAGAGTTTGACCAAGAAGCAGCTGATCAAGAACAAGCAAAGAGGGTTTTATTCTGAATCCAGGATCGTGTCGAAGTTGGCAGATGTTGGTGATACAAATCTCGAATGCCTTGACATGAGTGAGTTCAACAGGAGGATGTTTGGATACAAGGATCACGAACCAACACACTTGGCTACCCAGATTGTGAACAGTGGGATTGTGGCTGCAGCAGGTTTCCTTCCATCTTTTCAACAGGTATAATTGATCGTGGAATGTGCAAGACACTACAATCCAAATGACAGAACAATCAGGGATTCAATTGGAAAAGTCATAGCAGATCTTTCTCCACCTGCAATCTCAAAAGCATTTGGAATCCCTTCATTTCGGAAGATGGTACTAAAATCAAAAGAGCAAGCACTTTGAGTTTTCACTACTGGAATTCAACACTGTGAAGGTGTCATAAACAGTAAATGGTTGCCCATGGAGCTAGTCTGGCTTGACCTCCAGAATGAATATAGCGATTTAGTCATGATGCTGAGCAACATTTCTGGGATTCCACAGTCCTATCAGTTTGAGTCATGGATGTGGTATTTCATTGAACAGGTGGCCAAAGGATTCAACATGGATTGGGCTGGACTAATTAGTGACAACCTAAGTGAGCAACTGGTAAATCTAGAGCAGTCAAGAAATTTTTATATGAGCTCCTATGTCATCTACATGCTGGCTCGAAATACAAAGTATGATGGACTAAGGTGCAAAGGAACGATTGGAAGTGGTGCTTAATGCTTAAAGGTACATGAATGTTATCCTGAATTGCATTTGTACGCCAAGGATGATTATGCCAGAGTCAACGACGCCTTTGCAATGCGCATTGTCAGGACTCTACAAAAGAGTTTGCACGTGAAACTGTTAGTCGGGGCAACAAAATTGGTGGGAGTATGGAGCTCGGTTCATCCAGCTCCCTACCTTCTCCTACATCAGATTACAAGGATTTTCTACGCAACCATTTAAACTCCCGAGATATCCCACTGATAAAATGGTCTTGTTGGAAATCACTCGGCAACTGACAGTTTATGATAATATTCAAAAGGGAAAGAGGAAGTTGGGGCTAGAATTCCCAATTTCCATAGGAGAAGATAAGGTTGAAATGTGCCCATGTTTGAAGGCGGCCAAGAGATCATCGAACAAGCTACATTTCTTCCATCTACCACATTTTCCAAGAAGGTCAGATTATGATCTTTACAACAAAATTAGAGTGATGACAGGAACAAAATATCAACACAGAATGCACCTCGAGGATTTCTGGGTCAATGTTGCAGATGATATTGAGATCAAAAAGAGTATGTATTCCAGGTTGTCGCTCAATATGATCAGGGCATGCAAGATCTTTCAGGTGCCTAATCAAATGGAAGAAGACAAAAATATGATCCAAAATGGATATAACCCAAAGAAGGAGAAAACCATCCTTCCATATGACTGGTCAAGGAAGGAAATTTCAGACATTGATACATTATCAACACCAGTCCTAGAATTTATGAAATGGTGGGTTGATCGATAGTTTGACAGGTTGAAGGTACCGAAGGATGGCATGACATATAAATTGATGGGTCATTAGCCGTTGAGGGATGAGACACCAAAGAAGCCCTCGGGAGATAGAATGGAAGAAGGAGAAATCTCGTCAGGAAGTACTAAGCAAAGAAAAGGAAAGAGTGTTACTCAAGAAGTGCAGCCGATAGGTGGGCCTGGTCTTCATATTGAAGAACCCCAACAGAAGAAGCAGAGGTCAGGGAATACACCATCTTCACCTAGTCGGACTCTGAGTTTGCAGGAGATAGATCCTTTCCCCAGGGGAGAAGTAGAGACAAGCAAAAGGACAGTAGAGCACGAAGATCACATGTCCAGGCAGGTGCAGGACAGAGAGAGCGTCAATGCCTATCAGGAATTTGCCCAAGGAGGAAGCAAAGAGCAAGATGTTGCCACTGAGGAAAGTCTTGCTGCAATTTGAGAAAGAGAAATGATGGGAACAGAGGAACCCACGACAGAGGCAGAAGATACTGCAGTAAAGGCACAAATTCCTACTATAGAGGTGGTAGCTTCATAGGCAACAAAAGAAAGTCCTATAGTCGAGGAAGAGATTGATATAAGAACAGCACAAGGGAAAAAAACAGTTGACAGTTCAAAATGATCAGAGTGTTGCTATTCAAGAATGGTTAACACAAAGGCTACAGAGAAGTCAGGAGAAACAGGTTGACTCGGCATTCGAGTTGTTGGAAATCCTGAACCGAGTCAACCAATCAAAAGAGAAAGGAAAAGCCAAGAAATATGCTAAAGTCATTAGAGGAGAACCTGGATCCAGAACTTTGCAGTTTGCAAAGCCTGTGGTTGACAAGACAAAGTATCAGATTACTCCGGATGAGTACAATGTGACAGAATTTGATCTGGGTCGCGCCACCCGAGAACGGGTTATGGAAGAGTTTGATGATTCTACACAGGCAATGAAAGATAAGATGAGAAAACTAGAAGAGATATATCAGAGGCAGAAGGGCGAGATCAAGCCTTGTGCAAGTATATAAACAACTTACCTCATCCAGTAAGGGAAGAAGGCCCAGCCTTTGTTCCTCCTTTCGTACTTCCGGTTGAGTCAATAGAGGGTATTGACAGGTTCAGACGGATTGCTCAGTGTGCAGGAGTTTGGATAGAGGGCATTTAGAATGAGGCATGCAGACATATGTTGAGGACTTGGTGCAAATTCATGACAGGGCACTGGTCATCCTTTCAAGGATACATTGTATGGATGAGTCATGGGAGGATGAATGTATTTATCAGGATGAGGTGATCTCAGACTAGTAGGGTTTGATGGAGACTCCCAAATAGATATTGATTGATGGTGGAGTTATCAGGGAAGGGGAAGCATGCGACTTTGCCCAGTGGTATAGCGTGGCGATCATAGCCAAGGAAATGTTTGAACATTTCACCAAGGAGTCCACTAGATTGAAGAGGGTAGCCGAGAAGATGCAACAGGGGATCTCCAACACAATTGCGTCATTGTTATCACAGAGATTGGCTGAGAATGAAATAACAGTAGACAACATAAAGGGGAAACTGGGAGAGTTCTTTCAGCTAAACACCTTTGCTAGGGATCACTTTGAGAACTCCATTTTCTCAAATGTCATGCATACAACCAAGGACTTGTTGCTAGATTGGGAGAACAACTTGAGCAAATCTGAACGAGAGATGAGAGTCCTGGAATCCAAACGGAAATCAGTGCCAAGTGTCAATGTGGACGAGTTGGAGACAGTGTTGGGCAGATTCTAAGCATTCAAACGGCAAGGTCAAAGGTAGGCTATTTTGGGCAGAGATGCATTAAATGCATAGCAGGCATGCATAGTGGGCATTCATGTCGCCCCTCTCCTGCGGAATGGGCGTGCGTAGTGGGCATTTATTACCAACTAAGATGGAGATTCTCTTTTTTATTGGTCCGTGTGGACACGCTCATTAATGTAGATTCCTTCTTCTTGCCCTAACCCTAATTAGGGTTGATGTAGCAAAGTTTGAGCCATCAGTTATTGTTTCAATCTGGGCCACTCATTGTATTCGGGGACCTATATAAAGGCCTCACCTCTCATTTGTAAGGGATGGAATTCTGAGATTGTTGTTATGAGCTACTGAGACAATAGAGTTTTCAATGAAGTTTGGTGACTACTTGAAGTGTCTTAATGTTTGCTTGTTCTCGTATTCCCTCATTTAGATTACATTTCCTAGATAAAGTGTTTTTGTTTCAACGGAGAATGTGATGATGTTTTGATGAATTCCATGGTTCATACTTTTGATGGTTTACTAATTGTAAGTTGTTGTGCAAAGTTAGCCTGAACCCACACTCTTCTGGATGCTTAACTTCTATCCTTCAAAATGAATTGTTCACTTTGATGGTGTTCGTTGTGGTATGAAAATCACTTGCATGATCCCTTGAAGATTGCACCAGTTCTAGCATACTTGTAGTTTATCTTGGCGAAGCAGAACTCGGTTATTCTAGAATTCGTCCATCAAAGCAATGTTTGTTGTTGTCATTACCCTTAGGAGTAGAATAGAATTTCTAAACCCTTTCCCCTTTGCTTTCCGCATATTTCTGAAAACCAAAAAAAAGTGCTCTATCGCAATGTCTTTCGACAGCTCCCATGTCCAGTAACATCTAAAATCAACTTGAGTAAATGCAAACGTAAGGCCCCTCGTGATTAACAACAAATCACATTTACCATTGACCTTATCCATGATCAAGACCTGACACAAAAGGAACCTTGAAATCTGTTGTGTGATCTTTCGCAATCTTAGCATACAAACGATTTTGATCAAGAGAGGATAAGATATCTTGATATTTGGTTCCACTGTTGGTGGGTCATAAAACGCACATCGACACCACTCTAGTAGCAGTCACCTGGAAGTTATGGACATCTCCATCCTTACTCAAAGGTCCTAAGTCCACTCTAGACATATTATAGTCAGTTGTGGTAGCCTAATTGGGTTCTTTTTACACTGATGGTTGCGCAATTTCAACAAACAAATTCTTGGAATTTCCATCTTCAACAAGCCTAGAGATAGTCTTCAACATTTTTGGTTTTGTAGGACCTTTGAAGGAGTCGCCCCACTATGTTATCCTCAAGCAAACTAAATGGTACAATTTCTCTTTTTACTCAATATATTCTCTAACCATGATGGAGAAGTACTAAACATAGCTGATATAGAATTAGGTGAAGAAAAATTAAGGGCTCTTTTTAAAGGAGGGGTTTTGGATACATTTTGTAAATCAAAAGCAAAAGGGGGAACCTTACCCTGTTGGGGGATCTTACCAGGTGCGTTTTGGGAAGAATACTACAAGAGAACAGAGGAGTCAACATCCATCATCTATATTTCTACTTCATCTGCTACCCCCCTCCCTTTATCTTTCTGATTCTCTTTATCTTTTTCTTTGTCACTCTACTCTTATGCACCTGTGGTTTTAGTTGGGCCATCCCTACAAATCTTCTCTGGAACCTTTTCCTTATCAGGTGGCTCATCTCCACATCCTCCTCCTCTTGGACCAACAATATGTTGGGGAGGTGTTGATGTTGTACCTGATGAGGTAGTCTCAACTTGACTAGGGTTGACCTGACCCCTTGCTTTCTGCTGTCCTCTTGTATACACTTTGGAAGTTTTTTCTTTCTTTTTGGCCAACTAAATGCGAGTCTGTATCAGGACTACTGAAATTCTAATCTATAGTTATTTATGCTCTTGTAGTCTCCAATCAATTGGTACAAGAGGTTGAGTTTGAATATGATTAAAGTAAATTCGATCAACAAAATCTGACTCGTCTTCTATACCATCAATATCCCAACCAAGCTTGAAAGTAACAATTTCTCTCAGTCATTATCATCCAATTCGTCTTTCTTACCTCATAGTCATCTACACAATCTACCCAATAATCTTCCATATGTGGGATGAAGTGAAAAGAGGGACCAAGCTGCAAATTGTTCTTCACAAAATCTTTACCATCAAAAGGGAATCTCATTTCATAAGTAGAGGTGGTTTACTTCATCAAATCCCTTTCAATGTTGAGGGCATCCAATTAAGATTTGTAGAGATAATGCCCAAGTCGAATGGGGAATGGGATTCCAACCTTTCTTTCTGCATGCCTCTTATTAACCTCTGAAACTTGCCTACAGATCTTTATCAAAATGAATTTATCTTCTGCATATTTGGGCAACTTATGAGGTAATCCATTATAACCCCCTACTCTAATGTAGGTAATCTCTTGAACTGAATGAAGTGGCTTCCATAATGATTTACCAACTGAAGAGCTTCCGAAGAGATCCCTTGACCAATATATCCTTGTAGTTCCCTAACCAACTTCATTGTGAACACATCATTTACCCTTCTGAAAAACTGATAGCTATTCTCCAATTGAAGGTCGAAGTAATATTTGAAAAAATGAATACGATTATCAAAATCTTCTATATGCCTAAGTCCTGACCATGGTATTGTACAAGTCAATGCATAGAATAGGTATGAGGACATATATACAAACCTATTAAGGGCAAAATTCGAAATAATAAAATAGAGCCTATCACAAACGAGACTAGCCCAATCCAACTATTGTTTTCCTGCACAAATGATTTGTACACAGAAGAAAATCCAATCTTCAAACTCATGGTCTTTCATGTTACCTCTTAGCCTATACAAGAATATTATGATATTTGTAATCTCCCCTTTGAAATGTGATTTATGCAGATTTTTAGGTAACTAAGACTTGCCCTCTCTGGGCACTACAACCCATTCCCTGGCAATAATGTTCCTCTAATATCCCTTTTGTCAAAGTCAGCATACTCTTCTCTTTCAGATAGTCTGACTACTATAGTGGCCCTCTCTGGAGTTATCAGCAATTGGTCAACATTTGTCTTGCTTTGTCTAGTATCAAGATTGTAATGGTTGATGCACTTCAACACTAAATCAGTGTATTGTACAGCTACCATTAATCCAACAGCCTCAAGGAGGCTGCTCTCTGCTAACCTTTGAGTGATAGGATGTTTTTCTATCGAATCACCCGCTCCCAAAATTAATCTAGATTGATGTTCCCTAACCTAGTATCTCCTATCCTAAACAAATCTAACCTAGATAAATGTTCATAGCCTAGATATTTATATTTTATTTTGGTTGTCTTAGCTTCAAAAGCACTACCTTTCAATCCAATGAAAAATTTGGCAAAGTAACACGCTTTTTTCTCTAGTTTAACTTTGAGATTTTTTGAAAAATTCCTCGAGATGAGTGACGGGACTCACTATTGAGAAATTGGGAATGAACAATTATTGTTTTGTATCGCTCTAAGACGGTCTAGTGAAAAAATTATTTGTTCTAGTTCATCCATAAATCCTCCGCTTTAATCCTACTCTTTGCAATCTCCAAAAACCTCGATTTCCATCTGTACTTGCCTTGGAAATGAACAATAAGAGTGATTTTCCTCTCTTATACCCTCACATTTACTCCACCTACCTTGGCTCTGACAGCCATAAATGTGAGGTAACTCAGCGCCAATTTTCAAATTTTCCTTTTCGAAACGAGCATCGAGCTTTGGTTGGGTTAACAATACTCTATCAAAGTCTGACGAAGGCTTCAAATCTACTATCCTTCGCTTTGTTATTCAAAATGTACTCTTTCCTTACTTAGATTTGAGTGAGTATTAGAAACTTATGAAGGTTTTGAGTTATGTATCAGTCGCTGAAAAGGCTATGGAAACCTTGTCATCTATCGAAAGAGTTGTCACAACTCATCAAACTTTTGCCTTTGAACTGCGTTCTTTCTTTCTTTACATTCTTTTCTTTCTTCGTTTCCTTCAACAAAAAAATTTTGAGTTTTAGGTTTTGTGTCAGAGTTTGACAAGGATGTGGAAACCTTGAAGTTTCTCCACATTTTGAAGAAAAACTTCTCATCTTTTTCAATCTTCACTTTTTGAGAAAGAAACTTTCGAAGAACTATCAGGTTGTAAAAACCCTAGCGGTTCTCGAAAAGATTTTGAAAACTTGCTCTATGACCAATGCTTTAAGGAATTAAAGACTACTTTAATACCTTGACAATCGACAGGACAAAGAACGGATCATATACAAGACAATTGTGAAAACCTTGTATGATCCTAACATCGATTTCAAAACCAACTAACATAAAGATTTGAACCTTTTACTTCGGAAGACATCACTTTGTCAAGATTATGATAAGCTGTGGGAACTGTTGATGTTAGTTTTGTACCACTACATAACATATAGGAATTGAACACTTGATATAGGATATCAAACACTCAACCCTCTCTTGAAAAGTAAATACTCATGAAGGACATGAGAAAAACTCCAAGGTTCCTTACACCTGTGGATCCTAACTCAGTTATATTGATGTGATTTGCTGGTTAATCACGTAGGCGGGCTTAGGTTGTTCATTCAAGGATATCAGATTCTTGCCGTGATGATGATGGGACTTAGCTTTTCAATGTATACTCAATTGATTCCTTCTCCTTAATTTATATCACTTCCAACTTTGCTCATCAAACTCCAACTACTAGACTTCTCACTGCTTTACTACTACTCCTATGGAATGGAAAGATTAGCAAATGGACGGGGATCAAACCTAATGAAAGCTTGCCAGCGGCGCTACCTCCATAGATGCAATGATTCAAGGGAAATTCTTAGAATT
>MU223411.1:2085943-2108051 GCA_018584345.1 Thuja plicata | reverse complement strand
TGGCAGTCAACTATGATGAAAGATGGTGCTTCCGCATAGGAACGTCATACCTGTCCTACAACCGAACCTCGGATTTGAAAACGACCAAGAAGACATCATCTCAGGGTTGAATTCACTTGCCTGGAGAACTAAAAGAAGTGCACCTGAGTATATGCGAACAAGTTTTGTGTTGGAAGAAGAAGAGGAAAAGGCTCAGAAAATTGATAGGGAAATTCAGAAGAGATTGGAACGCTAAAGAGAACTTGCCAGAAAACTTGAAAGAGAAAGGAAAAGGCTCAGAGAATTGACAGAGCAATTCTAAGGAGATTGGAGCGGGTAAGACAAATCGAAAAAATGATTCAAGATGGTGTTGACATCTTATGCTAATTACCCAGTGTTACAACCAGCTTTGGATTTCAACGCGAGGCAAGACGACATAATTTTTGACTTAGGAGCATTTATTCAAAACGAGCATCGAGCTTTGGTTGGGTTATCAATACACTATCAAAGTCTGACGAAGGCTTCAAATCTACTATCCTTCGCTTTGTTATTCAATCTGTCCTCTTTCCTTACTTAGATTTGAGTGAGTATTAGAAACTTATGAAGGTTTTGAGTTATGTATCGGTCGCTGACAAGGCTGTGGAAACCTTGTCATCTATCAACAGAGTTGCCACAACTCATCAAACTTTTGCCTTTGAACTTCGTTCTTTCTTTCTTTACACTCTTTTCTTTCTTCATTTCCTTCACCAAAATTTCTTTGAGTTTTAGGTTTTGTGTCAAAGTTTGACAAGGATGTGGAAACCTTGAAGTTTCTCCACATTTTGAAGAAAAACTTCTCATCTTTTTCAATCTTCGCTTTTTGAGAAAGAAAATTTCGAAGAAATATTAGGTTGTGAAAACCCTAGCGGTTCTTGAAAAGATTTTGAAAACTTGCTCTATGACCAATGCTTTAAGGAATTAAAGACTACTTTAATACCTTGACAATCGACAGAACAAAGAACGGATCATATACAAGACAGTTGTGTAAAGCATGTTTGGTCCCGACATCGATTTCAAAACCAACTAACATAAAGATTTGAACCTTTTACTTCGGAAGACATCACTTTGTCAAGACTATGAGAGGTTGTGGGAACCCTATTGGAACCTAACAATCGTTTTGAAACTTGTGTAGAAATCCAACATTGAGAAAAATGGTTGTGTTAAAGGATTTTTGGGAAGCTTGACATTGTTAAAAACCTCTAAGACCTTAAGACATTGACTCAACCATTTGAGAGAACAAAATAATAGTCTTAAGAACAACAACACTATGTATGCTGCAATCTGATCGTGTCCCCATCCCATGATGCCACCATTCATGAGAAATCCCATCAAGGTAAATAGCAATATATTTGATGGCTTCATCTTCCGGCATGGGATTAAGTGTGAAACAGGTATCCACTTTCTACACCCAAGCTCTTTTTATGTCTTCCCAGATACATCAATAAGGAAGGGTTAGTTTTCCTGCAAATCATTATTATTCATTCTTCCACGTGCATGAGGCCTATGCTTCAATCTAAGGTCCATGTAATCTTTGAAAGATATTGCAGCCTAGAAATTTGGACCTCTATCTATCTGATATTGCATAAATTGCTCTTGCAAATCAATCATCGAAGGTTCATCATCATCCTGTGCTTGTATTCTAGGAGGAAAGACCAGCATAAGTGACCTAGAATTATGAGCTCCAACGTGTTGATTGTTCTTAATTGAGTTATCCCCATGCCCATTATTGCATCCATTATTGTTTTATTGTTGTTGACCCTAAATTGTTGAGCCATCATGTCTAACAACTAAGCAATGTGCTGATTTGTTTCTTGTGCACGCTGATTTGCTTCTTGCACATGTTGATTTGCTTTTTTGATTTGCCCCTAAATCATTGAGCCATCCTCTATCGTTCCCGTCCCCATCCCCCTCCCCNTAAGCAATGTGCTGATTTGTTTCTTGTGCACGCTGATTTGCTTCTTGCACATGTTGATTTGCTTTTTTGATTTGCCCCTAAATCATTGAGCCATCCTCTATCGTTCCCGTCCCCATCCCCATCCCCATCCCCATCCCCGTCCCCATCCCCGTCCCCATCCCCAAAACTTGGTGGAGCATAGGATTAAAGTGGTATCAAAGCAAGTGATTTTGCCAACCTATTTCGGCTTTGGTACCTTGATGTCAATCTAGTTTAATGCATGGAAGCAATAGGGAACTAAGATAATATTGAATAGAGATAGGAGAGAGGAAACCATGGGTGATCAAGATCGGGGAGAAGAAACCAACCTCCAAGAGATTGTCAACCTAGGTAACAAGGTGTTGATTAGGGAGATGAGGAAATCCATGTTAGATGCAAGAAATGAATCAATATTTCAGAGCTTCTAAATCATTTTGGAATGTTGGGGAATGTAGTAATTCAAGCAAAAATGGAATTTCAACCAACCCACCTACTAAGAACTTTCAAGCCAAGGTCCAACAAAGAAAAGATTGTCCTAAGGAAGAACAACATTTTCAACCCTACATAAAAGCTAACATGGGTAGGTATCATGTGGAATATAATGCTCTTACTAAAGAAATATGTAATGATCTAACCTTTAGCAAATATTATAACGCAAGGACATGAAATGAACCTTACAAGGGGGAAAGAGTACCAATAAGATCACCCCCAAAGACACATGCAACACCGAGTGAGAAAGCTTTTACCTTCATTTGATGAAACAAACAAATACTCCACTAGGGCATGGTTTCAAAAATTGGATTATTACTTCCAATCGTAGTTTGCAAGCTTTGTCAGTACTCTCCGAGTTGTCAAGTACTCTTTAACTTTTTTGTTGTGCAAGTTTTCTCAAGTCTAACTCTCACGCTTTTATAGACACAAAAAAACTTGGATAAAAATGTTGATGCAGGTAAAACATTGGTTAAAATGCATTTTTCAACATGTTTTTGCTATAAAACCATACATTTTCTCTTTCAAGAGGTCAATTTTTAATTTAATACATTTTGTGATTGAATTTTACAAAAAAAATATTTTTTTTAAGAGATTTTAATTTTTAGTACTTGCTATGTTGCTAAGTTTTTGTTGAGTATTAGCTGATTTTTTGCCAACTTGAAAATTTTGGGCTTGCTGAGTACTCTCTAAGTCCGAGTCAACAACCTATGCTTCCAATTAAATACATGTATGAAAGAAGGCCATTGAATCTACCACACTCCACTAGAAAGTTTGACCGAAACAATCTTAAGGTACACTTGAGAGGGTTAGCACAACTTAAATAGAGTGGAATAATAAATAGCTATGTTGAATTCCAAGAACTTGCAGTTATGGTTTCCAATGTTTCAGAAAGAAGACTTGTAGTGCTCTTTATAGAAGGTTTAACCAAACACCTTAAATGTTTGTTCAAAGCTTTTGAACCTTGTTCACTATAAGAAGCAATCAAGAGGGTTAGAATTGTTAGCCTCTAAGAACAAATCGCAACCGAAAGCACCCCCTTTTGGGTCTCAAAAGAATCTTTTTCAAATAAAAATACTACCACAACGTAATAATTCAAAAGGAAATTTCAAAGAGGACAAATCTAAGAATGAACTTAGAAGTAAGAAACTATGTTTTTCTTGCAAAGAACCCTAGGAACCACATTATCATTCCTTGGGAAGAGGGAAAGTGTAATTAACAAAAGTTATGTCCGATGAAGAAGACGAGGACCTTGAGCCTAAGGTTGAGGTGGAAGAATAGAAAACTAAAACAACCCCATAGGATTTTTAGCTACTCTTTTAGTAGCCCCTAAGCATTGTCCCTTTCAAGTTCGAAGTACTCTCCATGGATAGAAAATCACCATATTAATTGGCAATGGATCTACTTACAACTTTATACATCAGGGGTTTGTAACTAAAAGAGCGCTAGGGATAGAAGACTTCAAAGGACTTAGTGTTGTAGCGGCTGACAGTTTAACCATCCCTTGCAACATAAAATTTAAGAACTAGACATCAATCTAAGAATGAACTTAGAAGGAAGAAACTATGTTTTTTTGCAAAGAACCCTAGGAATCACATCATTCCTTGGGAAGAAGGAAAGTGCAATACATAAAAGTTATGTCTAATGAAGAAGAAGAGGACCTTGAGCCTAAGGTTGAGGTGGAAGAATAGAAAACTAAGACACCCCCATAGGATTTTTAGCTACTCCTTAGTAGCCCCTAAGTATTGGCCCTTTCAAGTTTGAAGAACACTCTGTGGATAGAAAATCACCATATTAATTGGCAATGGATCTACTTACAACTTTATACATGAGGGGTTGGTAACTAAAAGAGGGCTAGCGATAGAAGACTTCAAAGGACTTAGTGTTGTAGTGTTTGACAATTTTACCATCCCTTGCAACAAAAACATTCAAGAACTAGACATCCCTGATTTATACATAATGGGCCTAGGAGACATATACATGGTCTTGGAAGTAAAATAGTTGCATTCCCTTGGGGAACACATGCAAAACTATCAAACAATAGAGCTTAGGTTTAAATTAGATAGTAGGGATGTTGTGGCTCAAGGCCCCTCAAATGGAATCCCTAGGATTGTCCCTAATAAGAGAATAGAACTATATATGATAAAAAGGAAAGGGGAAAACATAGACACAAATGCAACAAAATGAATCTTTTACCTTGCTCTTCATTATCATCCGTATGATCAAGAAAAGGATGAATGTGCACCCAAATAAGCCTAAGAAGCATTCAATGGCCTCCAAGGATTCTCTTGATGTGCTCTTTGTGATGATTTGTTGGCAGTGGATTGTAGATACTTCTCAAACTTGCAACATAACTTTGCAATTAAAAGTATTCTTGATTTTGTCTTGGAGAGGGTTGGATTTATAGATTTCTAAGATGGGAGATAGACAATTAAGATTTGATTAGGAGATTAATGGTGGAGATTCAGAAGTTAGGATTGATGAGGGATTACCAAGGGTCAATGTTAAATTGATGGACTTGAAAGAGAAGAGGGTTGAAAAAAGATTAAATACTAGGATTTATTTGACCAAATCCAATGGTGGAGGATGAGTTCTCTCACATGTGTGAGAGAATTTATGGGAAAGAGGGACCAAGGACAAGTATCGTCTTACACATCTCGGGACACCTTGGAAAGAGAAAACAAGTGTCCTCTCACATGTGTGAGGACACCTTGAGAAAAGGTGTCGTGTATCCTCTAATGTGTGAGAGACCACATGAGGAAGGAAGATTGAGACTTGTGACTTCTCACACATGCTATTTAGCATCAATCATGTAATGTGATTTGAAATATTGATGAAGAAAACATGCTCACACTTAAATCTAGATATTTACATGCTATCATTATGGACTATGAAAATTTCATGTCTTTAATTCATCAAGTTTCTTAAGTATATACCTTTATATAAAGATAAATGGTTCTAAATCAATAAGTTCATCTTACGACTCAATACACTCATTGGAGTTGAGGTAGCTATGCACAAGCTTAATAGAATGGACATACTTTCAGAAAAGTTTCTTAAGCAAAACTCAAAATTTTATCAAGTGGCTTCAACTCGACAAAAATTCAATAACAAATATAAGAAATAACAATAACAATGACAACAGATGTGCAAATAAAAGAACAGCTATGGTGCATCATGTTAATCAAATAGGTGCAAGTAACTATACATACGCAAAGAGCCCCGTCAAGTTGTTGTTTCTTATGTGGAGGAAATTATTATGCTAATCAAGTTGATGTTTCCTATGTGGAGGAAATCACTATGCTAAGGAATGCCCTAGAAGACAAGAAGAGATGTAGAACTTTCCACATAGACCTAATTTTCCATAGCCATCCCTACAACATAAAATCTTTGTAGCCATTTAGAACTGACAAGCTCAATTAAAAATATGCTTCCATAGAGGAAAACGATATGTTATAAGGAATTGTTATTATTGTTCCAATTGATACAGGATCTGTGGAATGGCTTGTTTCACCTAAGATTATTTGTTGTTTCCCAAATTTGTGACCAAAGTAAACTTGTATGTAGCACCCTTTGGAACTTCTGATGTAACCATTCGAATGAATTGGTTAATTAAGCTCATGGCAAGCATGGATTGCTATGCCAAAACAATGGAGTGTTTGGGTGGTATGAGAAAAAGTGTAATATTTTAAAGATATTACTATCTTATAATTCTTAGAACAATCACAACTACACAGTTGAAGAATGGAGCACAATGGTATGTTATAACCATAGATGATGAGATGAAAGAACAAACAACTAACTTAGAAATTCACCTTTAACAATTTTGGGGATGTATTCCCTTAAGAGATGCCAAGTCTTCCTCCTAAGAGGCTATTTCTTTTTTCGAAAGAAGTTTTGCCCAAAACAAAATTAACCTCAAGGCACCATATAGGATGCATGTTACATAATTGGTTGAATAGAGAGCATAGTTGAATCTTCAATCTAGGTATTGCCAATTGAGAATCACAGAAGAAGATATACCCAAGACAACATTCAGAATTGAGTATGGGCACTCTTATTTCATATAATGTCCCACCCTAGGTGGACACTCGCTAACTCAAATTTTCTGCCTTGCTTGGTTTGTTTTGGTAATGTTTGTGTTATATTGACAATGTTTGATACAAAAATTTAAAGCAGAAAAAACAAGAGATGTTGCAATAATAATTTTTTAACTCAAACTGAAAAGTGCATTGGGAATACATAGCTGAAAATTCCAGATTTTTATACCAGCTTAAATACTCAGTATTTTCACAATATATTGACAACCCACTTCATAAAATAACCCCTATAATCTAAAACAACAATGCCCAGAAAATCAAGGAGTTACAATTCATGAACTCAGATAAACATGCTTTGAAACCCTCTGAAGATGGATGCCCGTATTAAGTATAAAGTTTGCAGCAGTCATACAGCAGAGAGAATAATCCTCACGTCACTGAAAATGGAGTCTTCAATCAAGTATTTAAAAATCTCTGCAAGTTGGGGAGATAAATACTCTAAATCTGCACCAATATGATTCCCACGTACAAATGAAGATGTCTCACACTGGCAATAAAGATATTCAATAATAATTGTTTTCAATAACTTCCAATCAATAAATAAACCCTTGTAAAATCTGATATAAATCTCCACTTTTAAGCACAAACGTGACCTCTAAATAAAGCCACCAGCATTTGCACAATCGAAGAGAGGCTGCATTCGCAAGATTGAAAATTACAGCGAAACCCTAGGTTTCTTCCTCAAAGCCAAAGCTTCTTCAGGAAAGACAAGTGTTGAATGATTCAAGAATGAATGAAATGAAATCCAAATCTCCTTTTATAATGTTTAATTTGCATTTGTCTTCATCTCCTTTAATTTACTTTAATTTCATTTCTTTTTTCCCTCCATTTGGTGCACACCAAAATAATATAAAGTATATTTTAATAATCACTTATATCTCCCTTTAAATTGGCACTTTACATTATTCCTCATATGCACTTTATAATTTGACTTTATAATCATTAAATAATCCCTTTTAATAATAAAGTCAAATAACATTTAATGATGTGCACTTTTTAATTAATTATTAATCATGTATTACTTTATTAATAATTATAATGTCATAACTCCAAAAATACTCATTATTTCTTGATTTTGTTAGAACCGAGACCTCAACCAGTGTTTCCATTGCGCATCCAACTACCTTACCAAAAATAGTAATGGTCCATCTCTATCAACCCCTAACCTGCTATAATTAGTAAATTCTTGAATACCATACCTGATCAACAAAGATGTCAAGGGTCATCACTGCAACTGAGGCCAGTTCGGGTGCCCTGCAAAATATAGAAATGCTAGATAAATGACTTACTATAAATAATAAGTGTACCAAACTAATCCAAACGAAGAGCAATCCTGAACACTTCTGACCTCCAAAAGAGAATTGGCCCACTGAATTGTCAACTAGGACCCTCTAACCATCAAACTTAGCCTACGAAGACCAATAATAGGCTAAACCAAACCACCAACCATGTCATCTCAAAAAGGGGGCATTACAGTTCACAACTATAGATTTTGCACACAAAAAAGCTCAAGCAACATTTCTGAATTTGATGATCATTTTCTTTCATAATGTATGACAAAGATAATATGTTCCTACATATGGTACAAGTCAAAACAAAGAAACGCAAATCTAAGCAAAAGCATATCCAACATCAATCACAAATAACAAAACAATAAAATAGACCTCATGAAATGTGATATGAGGAAAACATTTAGGAGTCAAGATCACCCCCAAACTCTCCTCCAAGAAGCAAACTCAAGAAGGGAATTTGAAAGACTTTGACACCAGCGTATATGTAACTTACCAAACATGCATCAGGTTGATTTAAAAAAAAAAGCCAATAATATACAATTTCGAAAAGAAGAAACTTTTCTTACTCTAGTAGTTAAGCTTTAGGGATCAAGACACTTAAAAAACAATATATCTATTTAGTTAATACCAACGTACAAATACAATAATAAAATCATTTAGATTATTATTTAATGAAGATTGAAAGATACGATGGGGTCCTGAGATATAAATGAAAGCATCATAATAATTTGATAACTAACATGAAATAACATTTTCTTGAACATTCAAAAGGATGAAAAAATACAAATTTACAAGGACAAAGATCTCTTAAACCAAAACCCTAGAACCCCACATTCAAAATTAAAATCAAGCAGAAAATATATTTTATAATACAATATCCTTAGAAAGACTTGAGAGTATAGACAAAAACACAAAAAGCCAAAGAAACACATTATACAAAGTGTATCCCAGAATACAGGATATTTATAATTTTCATGCGATTTATCATTTTTCACTATGTTTAATACTAAAGTCCTGCAAGATAAAATTAACTGTTTTCCATGTCTAATGAGATCTCTTTGACCTTTAAATAATAATGTACCTTGATGAATAATCACAAGCTAAGGGCAACTAAAAAACACACGAGCATCTCTAAGCGTTTATTAACATAGGGGAGAAACGGCAATATTTAGAAAATCCACTGCTTCCGGCTTTTCCTCTTTAGCCTCTTTCCAAAATTTTGTCTACATAGATGGAGGAAATCAGAAAAAACTGAAACCCGCAAGCAATGAGCACATTATAATGGCACAAGCAACAAGCACGTTGAAAAAGCAGAGGAACCAAATGGAAGAGCACCATCAACAAATGCGACTCCTCAAATGCGTAAGAAAATAAAGAAACAATTTAGAATAATATGAACCTGAGTGACATTAGAGATGGCAGCATGTACACTGGGAGATAAAAACACAAATCATCATGCATAAACAACGCAGGAAGGAAATGAAAATGATATCAGCTCAGAAAGTCATCTGCATAAACAGGAAAGTGAAGCTGATAGTGTAGGTTATAGAAACATGGTTGTCAACAGAACAACCCAACAGTTCCACAATGTCGTGACTTTTTGAAACAAAACATTTTCCATGCCATCCCAAAAGATAGGGCCAACTACAAAATATTGGCAATCTAACGTTTCTGGGAGAGGTTTGCAGCCTCTCATCACATGGACGCTTTAGCATGTTAGAAAGTATATTTCCACATTACATCTGTATTTTGACTGATAACAATGTTAATATCCAGGAAAAGCTCAGCATCACCAGAAAAATATTTGGACTGTAAATCAGACTTTCAAGAATATGAATTGGGAAATGTTCCCCAGATGAAACATTTTTCAGAACATATGCATGTAGCTTCTAATTTACCTTGTTAAAAAAAATGAGGCATGTACTTAAACTTCATTCTGAACTTGTAACTTATGTTTCAATTACTGAAGTTCATCCTATATGAACTCGTTTTTCATACCTGACAAGGAAGATGATGGGTATTTGCTACTTCTTTGAAAAGAAATGATGTCACAACATTGGTTGCATAGCGTTGATTGGCATTATGCTTGATCACGACACCTTTCTGCAATTTTGGTTTGTGATGACCCTCATGTTTGTCAGAATAATTTGGATGCACACCGTGTGCCATGTCTGCAGACACTGAATTACACACGAAAAGTTTTTCTATTTCAAAATCACAGATCTATAAAACTATTGCTCTGAAATGCAATTTTTCAAACTTAAGGGATTCTGGCACAAATACAATCACATATATCTGATCAGCAAAGAGAAAAAAAATAAACTCATGCAGGAGCACTGCAAACAGATTATTAACATGGGCATAAAGAAAATGGCATATACACAGTATAATAAGAGACTGACCTTGTGAAAACAGTACTCATTTACTGTAAAAGCTCAAAGGTTAAGAATACAATAAGATATTTTACACTTGTGCTTTACCCTGACCCATTTGCAAGTACTTGATGGCACATCAATAAGGGAAACCATTAAGTAGTATAACGATACAATAATAAGGGGCTTGCATCTTGTTTCCAAAATAACAAGCATCCTATTTCAAATTGAATGCTTGAGAACATGAAAGGTACCTTGAAGCCCATCCATACGAAATAAAATCCACGATCAAAAGGTCTTGGTTATATATCCCAAGGCACTTCATTCAAAAATGTGGGTACAACTATTATAAAACCCAAGCATACTTCAAAAGCCACAGTAACTTTTTCCCATCGCCGTTTCAAACCATTTATTGATATCCCCCCATCTCTATCATATTAACCCCAAACCATCCATCTTCCACCTTCATCCTCCAAATCCATTTTGGGTCCCTATATCCCAAAATCCACCATCACATATCCCCCACCTACTAAATCCATTTTACTCAAACTCCCATCCTTCATCTTATCCTCCCCATCCCCTGATCCACCAATCCCCTATCCCTATCACCACTCATTAACATCCCACTCCTTTAATTCACAATCAGGATCAACAAAAGCACACGCCCATGCATCCTATCCACCATCCTACCTACATCACTCAATGCATATTAACCTCATATCATCCACCTTTGTGCACCCATACCATTGCTACTAGAAGCAATTTGCATGCCATATCAAAAATGCAAAAAGATAAACATCCACAACAATCTCAAGATCTCCATGTCCCCTCAAGAAGACATGCTCAAACCAACCAGAATTTTCTCCAAAATGCAATAAATCTCAAAGGCCACAAAGGCCCACCAAAGCAAAAAAAACAGATGTGGATCGCAAAGAAAATCTTTGTAGGCATCTAAAGTTGCTAATCCAAATGCTAATCATCCTTCTCCTTCCCCTAAATGTATTTTGTGTCCCTATGTCCAAAAACTCCATATCTTAAATCCTCCATCATATCCACATACGCCATCAATTTCTTCTCCACTCATTCCACACCCATCACATCATGTGCCAACGTTGGTATTGACAACATCGCCCCACCACATTCCCCTTCCATCCAAACACTTTCAAACTTCATATCCCTTACTTCACATATATCCCCCTTCAAAGTTCAAAACCATCTAATCCATGCCTTTGCATAATCCACCCATTCTAATAAGGTTGTAACAACATCCAATGACCACTCCCAATGGGCTCCCACTACCTTGATATAGAACATGATGCTTGAGTCCTCCATCATCTCCTTATCATCCTATATTCCAAATCCGCTTACCTATATCCATATCTTTATCCATTCCCATCCATACATTGTCTAGAAAATTCCAAAAAAATCCAAAAATAATATTTAAAAAAAAACAATACAGAGAAAAACTTGTCCAATGGTGTAAACCTAGGAAATGGGCACCTCGGGCAAGTACCATGATGAAAAATTGGCAAACAAGTGTCATGTGTAATCCCCATCCATTTGCTCTCTACACTAGGAGGCAAGTTATTCTACCTATCTATCCATCATCTCCTCCGCCCCACCTGTTGATGTGAGTTTTGTGACCACTTCAACATGTAGGACGTAACACTTAGTATTCTAGGATGACACACCAAATATCAAATCCTCTCATGAATAAGGAAGCTTAGATACTAAACAATGTGTATGATTGTGTGATCAACTAAGACAACCTCAACGTTCCTTCTAATCGTGGACTTAACTCAGTTATAATGATGTGATATCTTGGTTATCACTTGGGGACTTACGTTGTTCATTCAATGGACTTCAACTTCACAGATGCAAAAGATTTAGCAATTGGAGCTCTTCAACTACTTCTAATCATTTGATGAAAGCATGATTTGGAGAATATATTATATTCCGTATCCTTTGAGGATCGTTCTATATTAGAGCATATTGCCTTTCGGCAACCACTCAGTGCAAGCATAAAAAGATCAGTCAGAGACAACATCCCCATTGAAGCATATTAATATTGTCATATCAGACACAGCTTACCACAATATTCAGAGCATATATATAAGGTTATATTAGAGACGGTCTGTATATTTGCATATTATTAATTGTATATCAGACATAGCAAGCAGTACTAGGTACTGAGATCCCTCTCAGTCATGCATGTAATCACCTGTATATAAGAAACAACATATATTTGGTATCCTGATTGTTATGCAATCCTTGTTATTTTCTATCAGCATATGCATTTGGAAATAAGCATCATTCAAATAGTTAATTAATTATCAGCAATTATTTATACATTCATTGAATTACAAGTGGTGTCTCAGATTATAGAAAAAAAAGGACATTACAATTTCACTGCAAATACCTAAGCCAATTGGAGTCAACTCACCAAAGACCACCTTCCTAATAATCCTCCACTAGTCCAGAGGCCCCTGAAGAAGGCATACAGTGTTTGGCATAGGAAAAGCCCAAACCAACAGCAGTTTCAGATCTGTACACTCAAGTATGAAACCAATTACTGTAGCGACGACCTATTCATGACCATTGTAGTTTTCAACAAAGACTCAAACCTCCTAGTAAGCTCTCACGAACTCCCTCACAACTCCCTTGATGTTCAGTTTTTGAGAAAAATCAGCTATATTTAGTAGATTGAATGCCCAAGTTCAGAAGATTGAAACCCAACTGAGAAATATGATGGTGGCTTTCCTTGAACTTTGAACCCCTTATCCCTCCCTTCCAAGACTCACTACTTGGCTAATGATCATCCCCAACCTTTCACGCCAAGAGCAGATATACTTTCACACCAAGATTAATACATTACCCCTTCCAAATAATGTTGCTCAACCTTGACTTCTACGCACGCCCTGAGCAGGGAACGTTTGCAATGTATAATCGGCAAATGATGTGAAAGTTAACCCATGAACTCAACGACAAATTGTGCAATGCCCCCGTTTTTGTGCACATTGGAGTTTGAGGAAATAGCCTATATTCGTGACCTTCGTAGGCTAATCACAATGATAGAGGGGGCCGTTTGGAAGAGTCAGTGGTCAATTTCCACTTTGGAGGTCTATGATGTCGGGATTGCTCTTTGTATGAGTCAGATTGACAGACTTACTATTTATAGTAAGTGTTTGTTTGGGATAGTTATGGTTTCTACTTTTAGCAGGGCACAGCGAGCTTAGTTTCTCATACCAAGCATTGAGTGTTGACTCAGAGTTGTCATCTGATGGTGATGGGTCCTAGGATCCTCTATTACAGGGACTCACGAATGAGGATGAGGATGAGGATGAGGAGGTAGAGGTGTGTCAAGAGGTTGATACAGTAGCGGCTTCCACTTCTTCAGAGGAGGTGTTTGTAGAGGTACCTAGTAGCGATACCTCGTTGGTGGACATATGTGAGGTTGTCAGTGCACATGAGGAGAGTGATCATGAGGTGAGTTTGGTGGACACAGTTTCCTACCATAGTGCGATCAGTGAGACTGAGAGTGTATAGGAGAGCCAGGGCATGCAGAGACATTTTGTGTTCAGACAGCTAAGGGTGAGCGATAGAGATATTTCTTCATCTCTTGAGCATTATGATGCTATCCGGCAGTTGTTGGTTGTTTACGGTTGGGGTGCTCCTATGACAGATGAACACAGTGGTAGCTACCTTTCCCTAGCAGAGATTCATTCGCTTCAAGAGGCTATTAGGATTTTGAGGCAAAGCTATGTACAGTTGGTAGCTGACAGGGAGCACCTGCTTGAGTGGGACAGCACCTGTTATGAGGCGTTGTTAGGGAACGAGGAGGAGGTTGTTGAGCTCACTCACGAGCTTCAGGCAACTGCTGGGGTGTTAGAGAGCACCCAGTTGGCTCTTCAGGAGTCGCAGTTGCAGTTCGGAGAGGTGACTGTGGAGATGGAGCGGATTCAATCTATGTCAGCCATGGATCCAATGCAGTTACATATAGTGGTGGTTGGTGGTGAGTCAGCTTCCATAGATGGCAATGATGGATGTGTTGGGGACACAATTACATCCATCCTTGGTACAGGTGCAGTAGACACAGAGGAGGTGACTGCTTCAGTAGAGGACTGCAAAGAGAGTCTTGTGGTACCAGGTCCTCCAGTTGTTAGCATTTTGACGAATGATACGGAGCAGGTTGTTGAGAGGCCTGAGGTAGCAGGTGTGGTTTCGACAGAGAGTTGTGTGCTTGTTTCTGACACTACTCCCTCCGATTTACAGGATATGGGCAGGGTATCATCTGATTTTGAGACGAGCTCTCATGTTGATTTGTTTCCTTCTGTCGGAAGCAAATCTATTACTTCTTCTCATACAGCTGATAATGATAGGCAGTTGGTAGTGCCATAGTTTCCGAGGGATCAATTGTGGATTGCAGGGGAGTAGGTTGATGCTTCTTCTTATAGCTTCTACTTCATAGTCGTTTATGGAGTACATGCTAGAGAATCTGATTTTGCAGGAGGGACCTTTCGGGGCTTCTAAGGGTACACTCATCCGGGGTTCTCGCGGTATTCAATTTTTAGTTGGAAGGATTGTAGATACTTTGACTACAATGCTTCCTCACAGGGATTTTGTGGTTGGGTTTGTTGAGCGGGTTACCTAGGATCCTGCCCAACCAGTTGTTCAGAGTCAGAGATTGGGGTCATCTCTTGATTCTCAGTTTGATATTGATGAGCCTCTAACAGAGATTGGAGCATTTCGCCATAATTACACAGTGAGCAGCGATCATCATTTCTCTTTTGACCCACCAGTTGAGGACTTGGTTGCACGTTGGTGTGGGTTGGTTCCAGGTTTATACCATCCTTTATGGGATGGGATCTCTCCTTCTACCGTTGATGGGGTTAGTCACTGCAAGTTACCAGGAGGCTACTTGCAGGGTCAACATATCCAGGAGGGTCTTGCAGAGGATGGATATCTGGGTTATGGAACAGTTGTTTTTGGGAGTACTTGTTCCTATTGCACAAATGGGCTTCTTACACAGCGCAAATTGGTAGGGTGTGCAGGGGGAGTTGATCTAGCAAATGGTATTGGATATCCACTCTTCCTTGTTATGGATGGTTGTGAGTTTCATCTCTACTAGGATCCAGGTAGCAACTGGTTTGGCACTACAGATTGTGTGGATCGCTATGGTTGGCATGCTGGCAGTGTGTTCTGGTTAGCTCAGTGGATGGTGTTTTCATCACAGGAGTTTGCAGGTGATAGCAGGGACATTACTCCATTATATCCTTGGGATCTGGGTGGACTTATGTGTTTTGTTTTATGAGATTGCTTGGGGACAGCAATTTCAGGAAGGGAGGGCTATAATGTCCCCGTTTCTGTGTGCATTGGAGTTTGAGGCATTAGCCTATATTTGTGACCCTCGTAGGCTAATCAGGATGATAGAGCAGGCCGTTTGGCAAGTCAGTTGTCAGTTTTCACTCTGGAGGTTTGTGATGCCAAGATTGCTCTTTGTTTGAGTCAAATTGACAGACTTACAAATCATACTTTATAGTAAGTGTTTGTTTTGGGATAGTAATGGTTTCAACTTTTAGCAGGGCACCTGAGCATTGGTATCAGTTGGAGTTGTGGAAACATTTGCAAAGCTTTCACTTTCAGGGATTTACTATTTATAGTAAGTCCATTATTGGCCAGTTACTATTTGTGGCGTCGGGCTTTGGCAGTGAGTAACTGCATTGCGAGTCATTCATCTGGAGGAATTAATAAGCTATTTGTTAATCAATGATTATTAATTAAGTGATACTTTATTAATAATTAAATGAGCTTATTATTAATTGCCAAGTTATTAAATGTTTATTTAATAAAGTTCTCTTCGGCACCAATGTGAGGAGGGATAATTATTAAATGTTATTATAAAAAGTTTACACTTTGCATCCAAAAATATTGTTTAGTTATGTGAAGTGTAAGTCTGAAGTTTTCATTCAATGGATTGAAAGAGTAATAAATAGCCATTCTTTTGGAGAATTGGATATCTCTTGGCTAATGTTTTTTTTCTACTTGGTAATTTGGTTCGAAAGAATGCAAGGGTTTTGAGTTCTTACATCTGCTTGTATTGGGACGGCAATCTCAGTATCTTTCAACACTTTGAAACAGCAAGCAAACGCTGGTGAATTGTGTGGGCTCTGCAATTAGCATTAGAAGCCAGGTGAGCATTGAGGAGCAGGGTTTCGTTGATTGGTTAAGCCACAGAGAAGGATAATGGGAAGAGATTTAGGGAGGTTACAATAGAACTCCTCATTAAGCTGGCCGTATTAAGAGTGACAGGCTGCTGTGGTTCCTTTGGGACAGCTTTATTACTTGGGCAGCAATAATTAGCAGAGGGTCTACGAATTGATGGAGAGTGGCACGGTTGTTAGAGAGCGTCTCCATCATTTGCTACAGCAGCGATCATCCAAGGAAGCGTCATTCTTAGAGAGCTGCATCCCATGTTTGGGTGGATTACTTTGATCAAGCAATTTCAAATTTCCAGGTTCTTCCCATTAAAAACATCAGTCGTAATAATGGCATATGTTATTAGTTTCCTTATGAAGATGTGCAATTAATTTGAAGTGGTTCGATTTCTCAAATTGCTTTCAGTATTTTGATAGTTGAATGCGCTGTTAGTTTTTTCTCAAAGATTAGAAGAAGCATATTTTTCCAAACTCCAAATTGTTAAAAACTTTCAACTTATCAAATATTTAGCAATTCAGTGCTAGTTAATGGTTAGAACCAGGTAGGCTCTTTACAAATTGCTTAAAGGAATTAAATGCATACACCACTATCAAAGGACAAGTTCTGTCTTCTCCTCAGAGATATGTCCAAAGCAATAAACATGTATATTAAATATGAAATTAAGAGCTCGAGTCACTATCAGATAACCACAAACAAAAATACCTTCAGGAAGTAACTCCTTTAAATGCAAACACCTGCACAAGAACAGTTTCTTCCATTACTAATATAATGATGTTATTATATTGTAATATATTATTACATATATTGTAATTATATGATATTATTATAACATATAATAATATCCTCTACTATTGTTGACGCCCAAGTGGAAAACCAATCCAGGGGACTAAAACATATATGTACATAGCACCAATATCTCGCCTAGTGATAATTATTTCCACATCAAAAATGGAAAACTTAGCCAAGTAAATAGGAATTTAACCAGTAAGAATGCTTCTCTGAAATATACAATGAATTAACCATATGTGTGCGATCCCCGCAAGAATATTTCAGATATATAAATCACGACTTAACTGGGAAATACTCTCAGCAGCCCCCAAAATTAAGAAATAAAACATCTGTTAAACAAACAGTCCTTTTCTTGGTGTCCCACAAGTTTATCAAATCTTTATTCCGTTAATCACTCTTATAGCTAAATTTTATGAGAAAGAAATTTTTACTTCTGAAATATCTTTATTATGAAAACCTGAACAATATTCCTGAATTTTTTCTTCTTGGAAAACTTCCCAAATTTCTCCATGAAGCCCACGTCCGAAACGTGCAACAAATTCATCCAAACAACCACATATCCTGAGGGTTTCCATCCTAAGGTACTGAACCTGTAACCAATTTCTCCAAATCTCATAATAAAATGATTTCCCATATGATCCCATTACATTTTATAATAATTTATTTGGCAACCGTCATGTTAGAGCACCCAGGAAATCAAGCTGCACACCAAACTAAACCTTCACAATACAAAGAGAAGCAACACAATGAGATGCTATTTCACCAGGAGTGAATAATCTTAAAATGTGATGATACATACTGTACAGGCACCTGAATAAGAACAGGGTGCAGAGGGAGGTACGGGAACAACCGTCACCAACTACCTCAACCAGAAAAATAAAAAGTGCACTTACTAGTAGCTAATCACTAATAAATGAAAAATGTTGGCAGCCTAAGTAAACTTAAGTGTACACCAACACCCCACCTTAAGTGCAACATAGGGAGATTATTATGCAATATGAGATGCAAAATGGGTCCCACCAACAAGGCCATGTTAGGTACCCACGTACAACTACAATGCAAAAAGCAATCTCTCACAATCGCAAAAAAGGAGAAAATCCTTGTGGGAGAAAACTCCTCTCCAAAAGAGAGAGAACAAAAAATGTTGAAAAGAAAAAAGTGGAAGGAAGAAGAATTCCTCAAGACCCCCAAGGACAACTTCTTTCACCCATAACATCGATCGTAGCAAAAGATAGCATCGATCATAGCAAAATATAGGGAGGAGATGCCAAAGGTTTAGTGAAGATGTCAGCAACCTGCTCCTTTGTACGCAAATACTCCAAACTCAGAACATCATCCTGAATAAGTTGTTGAATGAAGTGCATGTGGATCTCAATATGCTTAGTATGTTGATGCTCCACTGGGTTGCGAGAAATATGAATGGCACTCTAATTGTCACACCAAAGAGTAGTAGTATGATTAGAAGGAAAGCCAAACTCAACCATCAACTGTCAAAGCCACATAACCTCCTAACTAGCCAAAACTGCTCCTCGATACTCAGCTTTTGTCAATGATAATGCAATAGCAGTTTGCTTCTTGCAAGATCATGCAACTAGACCAGAACCAAGACAAAACACAAAGCTAGAAGTAGATTTCCGATCATCAACATCACCAGCCCAACCGGAGTCAGTGAAGCCCGCAATATCAGTAGCTCTAGATGTGTAGTGAATGCCAAACTGAGTAGTGCCTTGAATGTACCTTAGAATGCGTTTGGATGCCTTCCAATGACTCTCATGAGGATCTTGAGGGAAACATGAGACAAGAAGGGTGTTGGCAAGGAGTTTTTTACATTTTTTTAAAATTTTAGTTGCCTCTAGGAGTGGAAATTTGACCCCTGTGTGGATTTTGTGACTAGAAAATTGACCTTGTCTTGGAATTTGAGGGTGGAAAATTAGATCTCCTTGTGGAATTTGAAGGGGAAATTCCTTCTAGTCATGGCTAGTCATGGATTTTGAAGACAAACCTTGGATTTTTTAGTTTTTTTTTTTTGCAAAAGATGAAATTTCAGCTTTATCCAAGGAATTTTAGAATTTTCTTGTTTTTTCCTTATTTTTCCCCTTTTAAGCTTGGAATTTTCTTATTTTTTCTGCACTTAACATTTTTTTTTCAAAATATTGATTTTCTTTTACTTTTCCACATCGCAACTTCACGAATTTTATTCTCATTTTTCTTCATCTTTGTTTCTCTCAGTCTCTTCATCATTATAAAGAAGTCTACATCTCCAGCAATATCTCTTGATAGCCAACATTGTTCAACTTTTGGTTGACTGTGATGGTCCATATTCTCAAATTGTTTCATCTTGAATGTTCATCTCTATCTTCCAGACTTCTTTGTTGTTCTCAAGGTAGCTCTTAGACCTAATTGCTTTTTTGTCCCATGGATTTCAGGGTGCTCCTATGACTCCTTGTTCATATCATCCCTTCCTAATCTATACCTAGGTGAAGCAAGGTTAGTTGTGATCTCCAGAAGCAGAGGAAGAATGCAGATCTAAGCAAAAAAATTCCAAACGTGGAATGACAAACAAAACACGGACCTAGACTAACCTAAGGAAAATAAAGAAATTTGGAGAGGTACCTGTCTACAACGGGGCGTGTGCAAGGCACAACAACATGTTAATTTGTAAGAGCGTAATTAAAGGACTTACAAATAAGTATATAAGAAAGCCTATGATTAAGGGAGTTACATTTAAGTTGGAATGTTTCTTGGAAGTGTGTTAACAAGAGGACCTTTCCATCTTGGAGCTCCTTAGTGTTGCAATGGACAAAATATAGGAAAAGATTTGTGTATGGAAACACTATCAAAATGTTGTTGGAATGCCTTCAAAATCTAGCTGTAGAGCATCAGAAAAGCATGTAAAAATCTAATTGTATTTGGAATCTTGTTTGAGTTAACATAATGAAGCCTAGGTTTTTTCCCAAAATGTTTTTCCACGCGGAAGTCTCTATATTATGTATCAATACTATTTTCTATTTTGTGGTCATTGTTAATCTTTATTGAGATTTGCTAACATTTGGAGTCTACATTTTATTGTCCACTGAGAATGAAGCTTATTCTGGTTGTGGTTTTCAGCATTTGATATCTGGTTTTAAATTGAATGCCCTAAAATTCTTAAGTAACTATTTCAAGGCTGTTATTTGATTGAGAGATCTATAGCAAACTTTTCGACTAAAGAACATCAACCATAGTATCATTTGATCGTGATTCAAAACTTGACCTTGGTCCTTATAGAATTCAATCATGGAGGATTCCCTCATGGATCAAGCTAATCCACAAGCACACAATGACACACCTCTCAAAAATAGACCAAGAACAAATTTCCAAAGTAGACAAAGATAGAGGTCACAACAATAAATAGGAATAAAAATGCAAGCTTGAAATGAAAATTTTCACAAGGCTAATGACTAATTGATAAGTAGTATACTCCCACTAGAGCCTCTCCTAAAATCCAAGGCTGATTAACTAAAGAAATTATCAATACTCAAAAATTCCTATCTCTTTTGCAAACCATGTCAAGGTCTCCCTTTCTAATCTATTTTTCATGTCCTTGGAGAACACACTCATCAATTCCAACATTGTCCTCCCCAACAAAAAAAATCCAAATACTTCCTTCCTAAAAGCTTATCTACAATACTATAATTCTCTATATTCTGTCCACCACACACACTTATTATCAATTTTAATCCCAACTGCAACCGGTATAACATTTGCTGACATTGGCATTCAAACAATTCATTTAGTAGAAACTTTTTAAAGACTGCACTTGCTTTAGAAGAAACAGTCTACTTTTTGCCTAGTAAAGCATAGAGTCAACTCTTGAAGCTAGCCACAAATCCATTATGCCAGGATCAGACAGCCATTCTTCTAGGACTTAGTCGTGGTTCGTAATTGCACATTCTCTGCTTTCATCCTAGAATTCTAGGATGTTGGTTCGAGTTCGAGTTCTGGTTCAAGTTTGAAGAACCGATTCGCCGGTACGCAAAATTTTGAAAAGGGGTTTGGGTTCGGGTTCATTAGTACAAAAATATGTAATTTATATATATATATATATATATATACATATTTTGATATTTATGCAGCCTAGAAGCATGAGTTAAGATTTGAATGTCACATAGTATCATAAAAAGTAAACATTTAAACAATAAAAACACTTGTAAATTTGTAATCATAGCATGATCATACCATCATATACTTCAAGTTCAAGTTCAACATCAAAGATTCAAAACATTAAAATTAAATTAGAACATGAGTTCAAGTATATCATTGTTTGAAGTTCAACTAATGGATTAATAATTTATTGATATTCTATTCAGATTCGTCATCATCTTCTTCTTCTTCTTCATTGGCATTAGTTGAGTCACAAATAGAGCTAAGGCCAATGGGGTCAGCTGCACTAATAATAGTATTTGCTTCAAAATCTTCACATTCATCAAGTGCAAGCCGAGATGTGGAAGCATCCAAGTCCGCAAGCTCTGCATTTATATCCCACCTCTTCGTCTCCCCTTCATTGTATTCTTTAGTCTTGTGAGAGACAAGACGCAAGTTGTAATGCACAAATCCCAAGTTCTCCGCTCTTTTAGATTGCAACCCATTGTGCTTCAATGAGTGGATGAACAAATACGTGCTCTATTTTCTTTCTGTTGCAGATGAACTAGCAACCTATGAAGACAAGAGTCGAGACAATAAACAATTAAACTAAATTTAAAACTTGATCTTATAAAATAAAAATTACTTGTTAGTTGCTACTACTAGTCATGAAGATAAAGTAAACTTCAAACTAAATAAAAAAATAAAACTTACTTGTGATATAACTTTAATTGCAAGGGGCTGCAACATTTGGAATCTTTGGCCATGGAGGTACCA
>MU223411.1:2063968-2084797 GCA_018584345.1 Thuja plicata | reverse complement strand
ATAACCAGGGCCCTTATACCCTCTTGGAGCTTCATTGGCACTTTTCAACATCTGCTTCCAATATGGAGAGCGAACAACACTAAAAGGCAGCCCATTTGCATACAAGCATCTTGCCACATCAATGTCAACAAGTTCTCGACTCTGATTTTGAAATGCAGTTTCTAGTGGTCCATTTCTTTTAAGTGTGTTTGTAGGGGGTGCTTCACTTTCAGTGTCTAGTTCTTCTCTCTCTTTTGTTGCCTCATGCTTTGCAATATATTGTGATACTGTTGCATTTGGTATAGGAGCTTCGTTTTTTCCAGGGCATTTCTTGACTCCTCTTCCAAGGAATCCACACAAATGGCCTACCACACGATAATATGAACTATTCCTTACTACATCACAACCCCAACATTTCCAACGGAAAGCACCACCTCCTGGAAGGGCACTTACAATATCAACCTACTTCCACAAAGGAGAATCAGAAAGGGGTTCTACTCTTTGGTCAATATTGTGGTTGCCTATGAGGAAGAGGTAGATGCCATTGTAGTTCCCTTTCCTATGGCAAGAAATTTGTATACATATTCAATATAAAACAAGAGAATGAAAAATTCTGGAAAATAATGGACAATGAAAGAAAAATGAAGATAAAATAAAGTGCTTAAACAAAAACAAAAACTTGAAGCAAATGGAACAAGAACTTACCTCTTCCACTCATTGTAAGCTTGCAAAGGTGTAGAAATGAGGCACAATCAATTGAAGAAAGTCCACAAATCAAACTTTCAACTCCTCCTTGCACAACCAAGCTCTTGCTCAACCACCTATTTCCTCTTGCTCAAGACAAAATAACCTATTTGCACACCACAAATGATAATGAGAAGTCAAAAAAAAGCCTTTAAAATCACCTTTTTAGGGTTGTGGACACCAAATTTTTATTAAATTTGTCATAAACTAACATTTTTTTTGAACCCGCGCGCCAAGTTTGCGGCAAGTTCGTGGCAAGCTGGAAATTTTTTTCGAAGTTTGCCCGGGTTTGACCGTCTGCAACCCGGGTTCGAACTCTGTCCTGTGGATCAGACCCTGCCCAGACCCACAGGCAAACCGGACCTGGACCCCGAACTGGTTCGAATTTATCCTGGTCCGAGGAGGTCCAGAGGCGAACCTGGTATCCCAGCTAGAATTACAACGATGAAAAATCCAAATCTATAAATTGCTTTCAAAACACCCTTAATCGTGTTAGGGTTTAAGCAGATATGAACAATAAACAATATTAAGATAATGTAGAAATAGAAAAGACAAAAAAACAAATAACACAGAGATTTAACGTGGTTCACCCAATATGGGCTACATCCAACAGAGAAACAGCCGTCCACTTATTTTATTATCCAGCGAAGAGCAAATTACAATCTGATCATTTCACATTACACTACCACTTATTTATAGGCCTTTTAGGGGGTTTACCAATGTCGATTAACAAATTAACCCTAAAAATGCTTGACAAGTTATCTTAGGGAAATGCTTGACGAGTTAACCAAAAATACTTGACGAGTTAACCCCACAAATTGTTAAGAGTGTACAGTATAGCATGATCAGTCACCACATACCAACAAATAGAGGACAAACAATGAGATCTACCCATCAGTAAATCCTCAATACTAATACAAATGACTACATTGAAATGATAGTAGTCAATGAGAAGCTAAAGGGATGATTTTTCCATCTTTAACAGTACACTTTTTGATCCCTAGTTACCAAATTTGGATTTTTTTGAACCAAAATCTGTCATTTAGAACTGCTGTATTTGTCTGTTGAGTCCAGACTTCTCAATCTGTAGTAAAATTTTACCATTTTTTCCAATTCCATATTTCCAAATCTTCTGTACCTCCTCAACAAATCACATAATTCAAACCTGGTAACCATGGACGCTGATCTAAAGTAGATGGTTAAAGTGTGCAAGATTATTGGTTATCCCTTGAAACACATAATTAAAAATCAGAAAGTTAAAGGTATGCTTTGACTTGAGCTGCACTTGTACAATTCTGTGTCTAACCTATCAATCTTGATTTCCTAATGTTTATATTCTCTACTTTCTGTTGTAGGTATGGGAATAATATAACATAGTAGATTGTGCCAAGTCGCAAAATAATAAAATATATCATACCAAGAAAAGACTGTTGGATTGCACGTTCAACTACACCCTCTCCTGTAGATTCACGAGCCAAATATTTAGTGATCCTTTTCATAGCCTGAAACATAGTTGGTGCACCTGCTCCATATGCTGAATTTGATCCTACCTGTGTAGAAACTGAAATCAGAATACAGTCTCAAGAAAAGATAACTATAGTACAGATTATAGAAAAAGCAAAACATCATTATGAAAAAGACAAAGTAAATTCAGTGTAAGCTAATGAAGCTTGGGATAATCTTCCTTAATCCCTTAGTAGACCACCAAGTACCATTAAACCCATTTTTTGTATAAGAAATGTGTGCCACTCACCTAGAGACTAGATTCGTCTTCCTTTTTCTCTAGAACTGTTCGTAAATAAACAGAAAGGACATAAAAAAAAGTGGGCTTCAGCAGTGATAGACAAGATCCCAAGCAAGCAATACCCACAAATTAAGTCTACATCCTATAGGACTATCACTTCATAAAGAAGTTGACTGTCCAATTCAATTAGAGATGGGTATATACTTATTGAGTTTAAGTAGTTGACTTGTGGGGTTTTTATCATGGAAAATGAAGTATAAATTTTTATAATGTAGAAATGTAAGTTGGGTTTTTAAGGAACATTTATTGTTGGCGTGGACATGTTATTTGAAGATGGATTTTTTAAGTTGAGATATCTAATTTAAAATTTTATTTTCGGGATTATTGTTTTTTCATTGTTAGCATTTTCTAGAGAAAGGGCATAATCATGAGAAATTGTTTCCTGTAATATCAAATCTTCAAATCTCTTGAACCTCTGCTGCATAGCATTCATTTCCTTTACAAGAGCATAATAAATTGAATCATTGTCCTTCCATTCTTCAAAACAAGTCAATGTCCACTGAGATGCATTATTAAACTTGGAGAAGTTGTACAGCATTTCAGTAGTGTCAAATAGACCAGAAGCTACATAATTGAAGCAGTTCTTCATGTCTGTCAGCACAAATTTACCAAGTCAAATTAAACTTCCTTTTTCAGTTTTAGCTAAAGATATGAAAATAAATAATTGGCACATATCTTGGAATATGATACGCATTATTTCTTTTTTTAAATTGTGTTTCATTTTCAAAGCAACACAATGGTGTCACTACTTTCCCCATTGGATGTGGTATTGTGTTCACAACACCACATGAAAACTGATCTCAAGGTTGCTCACCTGTAACAACTTGCAAGGGCCATAACTTTGTCAGGCAAACTCAAAAGTAATTGTTGTTTTTTTTAATTTCAAACTTGTATAGTTCTTTGAAAGGAACACAATGGCGTAATCAAATATCTATGGTTTTATTCTTTCTTTCCATGACACCACACTAAAGATGACTAATAATCACATATTTGAGATACTGCTTAAGAAGATATTAACATGTAACAGACAAGTGTAAGAATTTCAGAATTGACATGTAATGCAACTTGTAGCCCCATTGACAGATTTGAGGAAGCAGGGAGCTATCTCATGGAGCATTTTGGCACAAAGAGATTTTGACAAGCTCAAGGAGGTAATGAGCTCATATCCTATTTTGGCTATTCCAGATCTTTCAATTCCTTTGGTTTTAGAATGTGATACTTCAAGAGAAGGAATTGGCACAGTTTTGAAAAAAAAATAGACACCGTATAACATTTCAGAGTTGGAAGCTCAAGGAGGCAAAGAGGAGCTTTTCTATTTATGACAAGGAGATGTTGGCCATCATGCATGTATTAGCCAAATTCAGACAATATTTAGTTTGTGGGATGTTTCTGGGAACTCTGTGGTGAAAACAGATCATAACAGCTTGAAGTTTTTCCTCAATCAAAAGAATTTGAATGATAGACAATGAAAATGGGTGAGTAAGCTACAAGCCTATGATTTTGAGAATATGTTAAGGGAAAGAATAATGTGGTGGTTGAAACACTCTCAAGGAAGCCTTATGTCTACCCTATGATGGACATATCTGCTGATTGTTCAATATGCCAAAAAACACCTTTTCTATTGACATTTTGGGAGGCAACTTACAGGATGGGAGGTACAAAGTGGTGGACAAACTCATTCTCTTGAAGGATTGGGTGTACTTTGTGTCAGAATTGAAGGTGATAGGGAATTTTTGGGAGCATGTCATAACACATCACCTGCTGGCCACCCAAAGTGCTTCAAGACATACAAGCAAGGGAAAGATTTTCATTGGAGGGGCTCAAAAGTGATGTGTTGAGGCATGTTAACAAGAGGACCATTCCATCTTACGTACATGTGGTTGTTGATAGACTCCCTGAATCGCTTGTTTTCATGCTATATTTTCAAAATATAGAGCTCAATAAGTGGCTGATCTATTCTTCGGGGATATTTTTAGACTACATGGGTTGCCAAGGAACATTGTATGTAGCAGGGACAGCAGGTTTATCAGCTTGTTTTGGCAAGAACTTTTTAGATTGATAGGTACAAAATTGACACCAAGTGCTAGTTATCATCCTCCAACTAATGGACAAACTGAATTTGTGAACAAATGGATAGAAGGATGTTTGAGGAACTGTCATGGGACAACAGGCATATTGGGTCAAATGACTCCACTTTGGGCTCTCTACGTTTATGATGCTATTTCATTCATGGATTTGATTCTTGTAGAGCCCCTGGAGCAGAGATTTGATTCAACAAAGCCTAGATATTGTGTCAATCGTCACCAAACAAAGAGGATTTTTAAGGTGGGAGACGTGGTTTTCTTGAGGATGCAGCCCTATAGACAATCTTCCCTCAAAGGAAGTGGTGTTGTGAAGTTGAAGCCACAAGTTTATGGACCTTACAAGATCGTAAGGAGGATTGGTAAGGTTGCATATGAGCTGGAACTGTAAGAGAACAGCAGGATACACATCTTTCATGTGGCATGCCTTAAGGTCTTGGACAATGGGTTATTCCATCATTAGAGCTGCTACCACTAGATGAAGAAGAAAAATTTATTTTGGAGCCAAAGGCTATCATTGACATGAGGGAAAATAGGCTTTAAAAGAAAGTCATCCCAAAATATTTGGTAAAGTGGAAAACCTACCCCTTGAAGACGCCACATGGTAAAGAGTTGAAATCTATGATCGCCTGAATTTGAGATAGTGTGAGGGCAAGCAATATTTTGGATGAAAGGACTGTCATCTTCCGTAAATTTTGTGTGCCTATATTTACTATTTTAATAAGTGTTTTTGAACACTAATTAATAATAATAATATCTATTATTACTACTATATTAACATTATTATTTTAAAAATAATAATCTTTGTGATCGATGCCAAAGAAATAAATTCAATTTCAAACTACTTGGCTACTTGAATTTCAAATGCAAAGAGGTATTGAAGGATCACAAAGCCACTCTTAAAGGTATTGAATATCTGGTATGTTCCGAAGATTACTCCCGCCTCCCGGCATTATTAGACTTCTTATGGGACGAAAAACATCAGCAAGAACACTCGTGGAGACTAAATTTATTTCTCGAACTGAATCAATAAAGGATATAATTAATGATATTATTATTTCCATTCTGCACACATATCAAGCCATTGAAGGATATCAAGGAGTCACACTACTCAAGGAAATCATGGGGCACAAAAGGTTGGAAGCGACACAACACAAAACTAGCACCACTCACAGGGCGTGGGCATCCTTTATTCCGCCTTATCGCGCCTCTTGGAAGTCCGCCAAGGTGGCAGTTCCACACACAACCTTGAAAAAGTACAGCAATTTCAACACTCTCCAGCAAACTGGCATTCACATTTTCTAATATCTTTCACCTATAAAGCGTCATTGTATCTCCAGCAATTCCAAGTTGAATAGGGTGAACTCTGTAATTGTTGTTTTCAACAATATGCATTGAACATTCATGAATGTTGGTGCCCTAGTTAAAAAAATTCTATATGCTAAGGGATTCAAAGTATTTATGAATGTTGGTGCCCGAGTTTAATTCAAAGTATATTGCCTCTATGTCTTAATCTGTGGATGAATGCACATTACTGTTTAAAAGAAAATTACAGCAATTGCTCTTCATTTTCAGTAGTCAGTATAGCCTGAATAAATGTTAGTGCTGGATCATAACAGACCTTCAACTCAAATGTCAAGAAAATGGCTAAAATCTATGTGAACTTTATGAACTCTACAACTAGTGATTTTTTACATGGCATTTGACACCATTGACCTCCTCATCCCAACTTTCTTTCAATTCCATATAATCTACTCAATCTGGCTCTAATACTAATGTTGGTAAAATTCAGAGAATGAGATAGAGAGAAAATGGCATGCTTACTCAGGTTTGATTATTGCATTATATTATTGAACATGTGCTAAAAATAGAAAAGTTGCAATCTGAAAATAGAAGGTTGTTACAACAAACTAACAATAACTACTTATTACAAACTCCTACACATGTTCAGTTTATTATAAATATAGCTAATATTATATTAACAATATCATGTAAACACTTGGTGGCAACAAGTGTTCAATGGTGTTTGAAAAATATCAGAAGAATATTCACTACATATATGGAAAGTATTTAAGTCCCTTTCACTACAAAATACTGTACAGAACCTAGAAATGAGCTTCCTATGCTAAAAATCAGTTGATACAATATGATAAAAGTTAACTGGAGGATTTCAAGCAAATTTCTCTAATCAAAGGTATATATATGCTCCCAAGGCTTAAAACTGTTATGAAGCATGAAGGAAGCTAAGGACAAACATAGGTTATGTTAAGAAATAACATTGAAAAGCCTATCTAAAGTAGCTGTCCCACACCGGCGGAACCAGGGTATAATACTTTGCCACGGCTGTATTCATCCCCCGAACTATAATCTCCTGCTACTAATCTACCTCTGCAAGCAGGAACCCTATGATTCCTACCCTTAACATTGACCCCACATGCATTTATGGTGGAAGATGAAGGAATAGTCAAGCATACATATTCATTAATAATTCACCAATTGCAAATCACTAACAAAAGCAAAGAATAAATGAGGATGCTATGTTATTTTCTTTGAAGATCTCTCTTGTTCCGCATGATGCTTTTGCTGCTTACACAATCATGGACAAGCCTTAAAACAATTGGCTGATTCCACCCTCAAAAGGCTAGTCACCTCCTAATCAAGGACACAGAAATTTGCAAAGATGAAAGAGATGTTCTCTCAAGGCCAGTAAAAATGTCTGCTATCTTCTTCTGTACATTAAAATCAATCTGAAAAATGAGTCCGCCTCATATTTTCTACATGTATGTACTTGTCATCCTATATTACAATATCAGAAATATTACTAGAATAATAAACAAAGTAGACATGAAAAAAGAGAATAAATAATATTTTTTATAATGCGGCAGAATTATACACATTAGATGAACACAGGCTTCTGTACAACAATCTCAATGTATGCAATTCAGTAGATATTTTGGCTGTGGTTATGTGAGTATAATACCATAGTCAACAACTAGCATGCTATTAAAAAATTTAATACTAGCATTAACATCATGTTCGCGTTTAATAAAATTGATATTATTGGAGAATGTAATCAGCTTCCTCCACCAGAAATAAATAATATATGCTTCAATAGCTCAACCATGTCAATATCTTAGGCAGGGAATGAATTCTATGTGGACAATGAAGATCATTCAAGGGAAGGAATGACTTCTAAAGTAGAAAATGAAGCTCCCCCACACCAATATTTTCCCGAGATTTATAAACAAGATAACTGAGCTAACTGAAATTTTCCAAGTGTATTTGTTGTCAGACAAATTAAATATGACACCCCTGTTTCACCTTCAATAATTCAACTTCACCTCTAAGTGAATATTCTCAAGATTCTGCTCAAAATCGGAAGTACAGTGCACAAGATCACTCTATCAAACAGCATCAAAGGAACACTGGACTATGATACCATTATGGACCAAACAAGCATTTCAAACTTTAAGCAACTTTACAGTTCAAACAGTAGTACTGTAATAGTGCAACTACTTGATATTGAATCCAGTACCTCTTCGTTATCAAATAGTGCAACCATCCTTATACAGGGCTCATTGGACAGATCTTCAGAGGAACAACATGTATCCAAAAGAGCTCTCAAGGCACAAAAGCAGGAAGCAAGATTGTCCAATCTTCCCGAAAATATAAATTCATTTCGTGCACCCCCTAGGCAGCTAGGTTGAGTGTCGCAGACATTTAATTCAAAATCAGCTATTTCATCAGCATTGCATCCAAGCTCTTCTGCCAAAACCTAGGATCCAAAGTAGATGAGAATAATGATTACACTGCAAGGAAAACAAGAGATATTGTATGAATTACGGCCTTTGTTTGGGGGCCAAGCAAGAATAACCTGGAAAAAACTACTTTCATAAAATTTCAACTTTCAATGTTACCTGCTTCTATATAACATCTTTAGTTAACCTTACCCTTTTCGTTGCCTTTCTTCTTCCATTTGTTCCTCGTTGCTTACTTTTTCTATGCTCAAAACCAACTTCCTTGCATTGACTAGGAAGGGAAAAAAGAAAGAGACTGATAGACAAACAGACAAACCTGTAACAGTAGAGAATGATGAGACTTTCTTGGGGAAGGTGGAAGAAGATTTTCCTCATCAGTCACAGAACAAAGATCTGCTTCAATTTGTGATGCAAGAACTGGGATAAAATGGGTTTCTAAATTTGGTTTAAAACCATCACTGTTCACTGACCTGCATACACAAGAAAGGATAAAGACAAGAAGCTTCATATTAGGAGTGTAAACCTGAGAGAATCAATGAGAACTCCAGTACCAAATGGGAAAACTTATAACCATAAATGAATATTATTATATTAGCTATCATCAATTTGACAAACTTGATTACAAACAATCAAGAGACTACATTCACAAATAATATTTGCAATGGCCAGACAGCTATCTCGTGGAAAAACATATGTATGTCATTGCAGACATCTTTACACATCTTTGGATTGATTACAAACTTCATTTGCTAAAATAATTTTGCAAATTGGAGCCTGTTTAAATAATGTAGACTCGGTTTATGTTCTGTAAACTCATTTCCAGCATTGGTTGAATGATAAATAAGAATCTATTGAATTATATTACTCCATATTTAAATCAGTTTCCTCCATAGCAACAATCCTTCAGTAATGATGACTTAATGTATTTGTTTGTGTAATATTCTAGAGTATCAAATCCAAGAATCACATATAAATCAGTTAACCAGAATACGTTTTCAATGAATGTAAATTGTAATTATTACCGGATTAATAAATACATGGTTTAGGTATCACCAAATGGGGCATTTGTCACATTGGTTGTCTCCTAGATGTTATCTATAATAGCCTCTCACTGCCAAGATGATCAAAACCATAAAACATAATAGGTCTGATATAGACCTGGTGCCCAGTCACTGAAGATACATGTTGGTTTGAAAAAACACAGCCCACATCGTCACTACATTCAAGAAACCAATTGAACATTACAATTATTTTTGACACAATTACACCATTATATCCTTTAGGAAGTGCTCACACCAAAGAGTGTCAGACTCACTAACTTAACCTAATCAAATAAGCGTTCTTTCAAAATCTAACGCATTTTACTAAATCAAACAAAAATGACTGTATAACTGTTACATTGAGACTCACCTCAGGGATAACAATGGAATACTAATCAGACACCTAAAAACCAAGCTCCTTGTCCCAGAAAAAGGAAAGCTATAAAGAAGGGCAGTCAACTGGCACAACACCAGACCCCAAAGCAGAAATTATTAAACGCCCCCTTGAATAGGCAGAAAATGTCAAAACCTATGTTCCAAGGTATTTCGGGGAAGGGGACGGGGGGACGACGGGACGCATTGCCGAGATGTTTCCTGGAGGGCCAAAAATAGGGGACGGCAGGGGACAACAGTATACAAATATATATCAAAACTATCAAAACAATTGAGTAAAAGATGCGGAGGTTCTTTTGGAATGGGAGTCAGGATCAGGAAAAAAATTTGCTCCTGGCTTGGGAACAAATCTGTAAACCTAAGAGTGTGGGGGATGTGGGTCTGAGAAGATGGAACTTAATGAATGAGGCAATGGGAGCCAAATTAATCTGGATGATGTACAGGAACCCTCAGCAAAAATGGGTGAGAATCCTATCGATGAAATATCTGGATAATCAAGATAAGGAGAGAATTTTGACTATGGCCAATCCCCCTAGAGGATCGTCGGTTTGGAATTTTATGATGGCATGTAGGCACATTTTTACGGATCATATTACTTGGAAGTTAGGGAATGGGGAAAAGGCTAATTTCTGGGATGACTCCTTTGAAGGGCAACCAGCATTAGCACAAGGGGAATACAATAGAACACTAAGAGCCAAAATCGAAGCCAGTTGGGGCGATAAGGTAGTTGACATGGTGACTCGAACATTTGATGATGGAGTGATAAGGTGGAAGTGGAAAGAGGATAATCTTCTTGATTTGAATGAGGGCAAGGCAATGGAATTTAGGAGGATAAGGAAGAGCAGGAAATTCCTATTGACAGGGAACAGGATGAAATCATATGGTGTGGTGCTAAAAAAGGTGAATAGTATGTTCGTTTGGGATACCAATTGGCGGAGGCAGCTGGAATTGTTGAGGAAGAACCAGCACACTTATTTTGGAATAAGTAATGTTTGCCGAAGGCAGGAACATTTTCTTGGTTGGCAAGTAGAGGTTGTATCCTTATCGAGGAAAGACTAATGAGATATGTGTTCCAGGGTCCTTTCCATTGCCCTTTAAGTAAGAAGGAAGCAGAAACTAATGATCACCTTCTGCTGCATTGTAAGGTTGTGACTGCATGTTGGGAATTTGTTTTGGGGAAATTGAACATGCAGATTGCTTTCCCTACCACTGTCAAACAAATGTTACAAACTTGGTAGGGACCAAGCCACAAGTCGGTGTTCTCATGTATTTAGCTAGTGTGCCCCTCGTCTATACTCTGGGAGATCTGGAAAGAGTGAAACAAGCGGATATTCCATGGGAAAATGGAGTCGATTGCAAGGTTGTGTCTCAGGATTAAGCAGAGCATATCTGAAATAGTGAATGTGGCAGTGTCATCCCAAAATTCGAGCAAATATCCTTTTTGCTTCTCAGATTGTTTATTACAGAGAAATTGGACCATGCTCAAGTATAGACCCGTTTGTGTGAAGGTTGATCTTTCAAAGCAGGTAAGGGAAGAGGAGAAGTGGGAGGCACCAGAAGAGGGATGGATCAAAGTAAACTTTGATGGAGCAGCGAGAGGAAACCCAAGGCCTTCCGGGCTGGGTGTGTGGCTCACATTATTGCCACAGAACACAAGAGGCTGGAAGTGGGGACCAACAACCAAGCCAAGGTCCGGGCAGCTTTGCTAGGGATCGAAATGGCACAGAGGCTACAGGTGAACAAGCTGCATTTGGAAGGCGACTCAAATTATAATGAATGCCATAGCAATGGGCAAATCATATGCATGGTGTTTGCAAAAGATAGTTGAAACTTGAAATAATCAGGAAAAACTATTACTTTTTCAAAATTTTAAAATCTCGCACATATACCGAGAAGGAAATATGTCGGCGAACTCCCTATCCAAGCTGGCACTTGACGTGGAGACAACATAGCCGACAGAGGAGGGTGACATCATAGCAACCAAGTGGATAGGATATGATGTGATGTTTATGAGCTGGCAAATTTCTTGAAGGACGGCGAAGGACAGAATTTGCATTCAATGGGGAGAAAGGTGGCGCAATTTGGCATCACACATTTCTCTGTGTGAGCATTCAATGCGGAGGCCGAACGAATTTCTATATATTCCCTTCCTTTCTTATTCAGAGGTACATTCGACTGTGGGTTTGAAGTAGCAAGTGCTTTGCGTAGAGTGGAGAGTTGAAATGGAAGCCAACTTCTCCTTTGATGCCACGAAACAACAAATGGCTTTGAAAGGGTCGTTGACAGAGGAGCGGTTGAACAATGTTTTCTCTTCGGCCCATCCCTTTTTCCTCAACATCATTTGGGTGTTGATGGGGGTTGAGTATGTCATATCAAGGTTTTTCTGGAAAACCAATACCGACATTGCAGCCTTGTTTTGTGCTTGCGGCTTGCACTTTGGAACGAGGGATGAGGGGAGGCGAATTATGGAGCGCTGTGCGTCCGAAGTGGCGGGTGGGATTGGAGGATATTTTGCAATTTGCAGTTCCCAAACGAGGGTTTGTGGTTGCGCATGGTGATTGGCTTGGCATGCCCAAGGTACCTCCTCTGGTGCACCCTTTTCTTTGGCACAGAGGCTTGGTGAATAGTCTAGAAAGAAAGGAGGCCAGGAAGGCGTGGGCCTTGTTGGTGGATTTTGTCCACAATTCAAAGCTTGTACTAGCGGCAGGGATACCCAAAAACCAGATGAATCCGAAATTGTTCTAAATGAAGCTAAAGGGGATCTAGGAGGACATGGACCAGCAAAGGAGAGAGAGGAGGCGACATGCAAGGGGCCGCAGTCGTGGACGTGTCAATTTGGCCCGAGGTAACAAACGCGGAGGAGGCGATTGTGGCAGAGGTAATACGGGGTGGTCGTCCAACTTGCAAGAGACGTGTTTGTGCATGTGGTGGGGCTGAGGGAGGCGAAGTTGCTCGATATGAAGATACCAGCGCCAATGTGGGTTGCTCTTCCTATGGAATGCGCTTGGAGGGTGAGGTGTCCAATCGTGATGGCACTGTTGATGGGGGTGGTTCATCGCCCCTCCAGCTTCCATCCCACTTTCTCTTGAATTCTGTAAAAAGTTTTGGTTAATTTTTTGTCAAATTTTGTAAAAATTGCGATGTATATGGTTCTGTAATACTGATTCAGGGGTTGTAGTGACGCAGTCATGGCAGGAGTTTCCCCAATGGAGATGGTCCAACCATGCAGCAAGAGTCAACACAGCGGAAACAACCAACTCAAAAACAAGAATAGACAACCAACATCCTATAACAAATCTTCACATTATCATAGAATCAGATATTTACATCACATTGGCATGCAACATGCAAATTACAAACTTTCGGCATACATGCCTGATTACAACATAAATCTAGATCTAAACCCTAATGCTAAGCTTCCAAGGTTATCTCTTGAGAACTGCCCCAAACAAAGATCAAGAGCCTCAATATATAGAGCCTTCGAACCTCATAAGTCGGCCAGATCAATTACACTTTCCAAGAATAAGAAAACGTAATACCACAATATAGGTCATGACCCAAATCATAAAGATCTTAATGCCAAGATGTAGAAATGACGCGCGATCCAAGAGAGATGTCGGCCAAAGATCCAAGAACAACGGGATATGAGTCACCAAGCTTCGTCAATCGGGAAAACACTTCACGAGATCAAAAAACCTTAACTGGCTATAAGAACATGAAGAACATAAAGAACTAACCAAGAATCTTTAATATCTCCACAGGGAAGTATCCAAATGAGGTGTGAACCCAAACATAGGTAAAACACGATGTCCAGAACAAACCCTCAGGTTCGTAGCAGCCAATGATCTAAAACCAAGGAAGACAACAAGAAACACGGAATTGCTAACTGAAACAAAACTAAGAACAAACTGAAAGGGAAATATTTTTTTGGGTGATGTAAGATTGCCAACGACCCAAGGATGCTCCTGCATCAGACAACCCTAGTGAGAAGAAAATGTTCCATAAGAGAAACTTATGAACATTTGACAAGTTGTGGGACATAAATCCCATGCTCATTCTTGATCTAAATATCCTCTTTGTCTGCAACTTTCTGCCTCTACACTTCTGCTCCATCTTCTGTCAGATCCACCAGCTTACTCTGCTCTGCACTTTCTTTGTCATATCACACATCTGTACAAGATTGCTTACCACTTCCTCCTTTCCTTCGCACAACTGAATTACCTCTGTTACAAGCCTTCATCATATCAGAAACCAAGGTCTTTTATCCCTTCTCTTTACCCTTCTTACAGTCTGATACCAACTTGTTCTCAGGTTTGCCTTCAAGATCCTTCTTCTAATCCTTACCAACCTCTGTATCCTGCTTCTCTGAACAGTAACTCTTCACCATGCTCAGATTCCTTGCACTCCTCTCTGCCTCCTTCAAGGGAACCAAAGTAAACTTTTGTCCATCCTTCTCTATTTTGACCAAATTTCTTCTGCAATCATGAATAGCTCCCCTATTAAATTGCCAAGGTCTGCCCAATAGAACATGACAAGTACTCATAGATACCCATCACATAATACCTCATCTCTGTAAGGTCCAAAGCTAAAGTTGACCAAACACTGCCCTTTCACCTCCACCCTGTGATCATCCGAAAACCAACTTATCCCATAAGGACAAGGATGTTTAAGCCTCTTTAAACCAAGCTTCTGCACCATCTCTTCTGATACCAGATTATCAGTACTACCACTATCCATAACAACTTTACAACATTTACCTCCTGATTTGCAAACAGTCCTAAACAAATTCCTCCTTCGTAAAGATTTAGCTTCTTTTTCACTCAACACGATTCTCCTAAGCATAAGATATTCTCCCATCTTAGGTTCTGCCATACCTTCCTCAAGTTCATCAGTAGTTTGTTCCTTGTGTGCCACAAGATTTTGTCTACCTAAGTTCTTACTAGATCCTTCAGAACATTGAAAAGCTCTATGTCCTATACCAGCACATTAGAAACAAGTACCTTTAAATTCCTTGCTACCATTCCTTCTCCTAAGTGTCCTCTAATCAAGTTCTACCTCAATGGTGTGCTTCTCTTTTCCATTGCCACTCGCTTGCTTCTCCTTCCCTCTAGGATTACCCTGTCTTCTCTTTAACTTATCTTCTACCCTCAATGCATATTGATAAGCATCCTCCACTGTAGAAATCCTCAACATACTCAACTCATCCTGAATATTAAATCTTAGACCATTAATATACCTAGCCACCTTCTCCTTAGATAACTTTCGATGTCCAGATCTGATTGTCATCTTGTAGAACTCTTTAGTGTATTCCTTCACACTCATGTCCTTCGGCTTCAAGTTCTGCAATTTCTTGAACAATTCTAATTCATAATCCTCAGGAATGAATTTAGCCTTTAACCTAGCAACCATCACCCTCCATCTAGAGATTTTCATTTCACCATGTTCCTCTCTATCTTTCTGCGATTCTTTCCACCATAAGGCAGCATGACCCTTTAACTTAGTCTGTGCTAACCTAACCCTCTATGGATCTCTAATATCTTCAAGCTCAAAGTAATCTTCTAGTCCACCAATCCAATCTATCAAATCCTTGGGACGCAAAGAACCAGAAAAAGTAGAAACATCAATCCTATGACTTTTACTTACTTGTCCCATAGCCCTCAACAATCTTTCTTCATCTACAGGAATCTCAGTATTAAAGTTTGGAATTGCTGCAAATGTAATAGCACTCTATATTTTCTATGTATTCCAAATGCAGCGATCTCTCTTGCATTTATATTGAGGATGAGGAAAAGAGAGACATGTCCCTTCATGGGGCATGTCTATTCATTATTATGTGATTAATATAATGATGATTGGTTATGTAACTACATAATATATATATATACACACACACAATATCTTTGAATCATTATTTTATTAATTTCTCCTAATACTATTTTAGATATATATCTATATATATTATATCTAACATAATATATATATATATATATTCAATAGTCTCATAGGATTTATCCGACATAAGCTACAAAACATCAACACTCCCTCTTAGCTAGGGAGGATAAAATCCATCCAAGAAAGCAACACAAAGTTAATTGTGAAAGTTTTATGTTAGATATCAACTCAGTGTGATATCAGAGATATGGTTTGATCAAGAATATCAAGTCTTGTGATATTCACCATAACTCATAAAAATATCATCTCATGATGATGGGAGCATTGACCACAGAATATCAAGTCGCGTGATATTCACCATGTACTCAGAGTAACGGCCTACCAACATCAAGTCTCATGATGTCCACCAAGTACTCAAAAGTTTATAAAGATATCTCATGATATCAGTAGCATTGGCCTACAGAATATCAAGTCACATGATATTCACCAAGTGCTCAGAGTAATGCCCTACCAACATCAAGTCTCATGATGTCCATCAAGTACTCAACAAAGGTCCATAGGTAATGTGCACTTACCATAGGAACATTCATATCATCTATCATGATCTGTTTCAGCCATCATAAGATGTCTATCAAAATAGAAGATCATGGCCTGTTTAAGGAACTCAATCCACCATGCAAGATATAATCTATCATGATCTGTTTCAACCATCATAAGATGTCTATCATGATAGAAGATCCAGTTATTGTAAGATCGTCACCTTCCAATAACTTTAACAAATACAAGTGATAATCATTTGGAAGTCGTCACTTCCCCATGATTTACATAGGGGGCAGGCCCATTAAAAATATGGAGTCACACACATGACATCCACCATGCCTCAGCGCCGAGGGTGGAAACAAGGGATTTCACCTCGAACTTCTCTCACATAGAACAACTCATTGAGCAGATATCAATCTGTTGATCTTTTCATCCAAGATTGCTTAAGATAAACTGTCAGACTCCCTCTGAATTTGATATCAATCTTCTAAGCTCCTCATCCAAAGTTACCTCTGAAGTGTCAGACTCCCTCTGAATCTGATATCAATCTTCTTTTCCTGCAAGAGCATCCCCGAAAAAGATCAAGGCAAATAGCTCTTATAGTACGTATAGGAATACATATGAGAGAGAGACTACAATGAGTAGATAAATGTAATATTCAAGGATAATAAATACTTATCTACGCATCAACATCCTTGACACAAGTTGCTTCAATGAAGGTCCATATACATCAAATCAGAAAACACCTTCTTAGATTATTTGAGAGACATCTCCCCTTTTGAATCATCTCCCCACTAAGGATGGTTCAAATGGGAATGTAACATGGGTTATTATTCCCCCCCACAATGTAAAATTCCCACTCTTATATCGTTGAACAATTCTCATGTCTTCTTGTGAAATGACTTGATTGCTCCAAGAGAGCTGACACTCTATAATTAATGCTTGCTTTCTAGAAAGAGACACCCTTATTTGAATGCGTTCTTCTTTGTTAATGCTTGACCACGATCATAACAAACTAATATATCTCTTTAATGAAAGCCGCCCGCTACAAGATCTAACTAATCATTATGGAAATCGTTGTGTATACTTTGCAAATTCATCATCCTCAACCTCTTACTAAACAACGCTTCTTTTCTTTAAACAAGTCGCTTTATTCAAATATCAGTGCGTAAATTATGTCTTCAATGAATCGCCGCGTTCAGGAATGACATAGTTGCCAATATATAATCGTTGATGTTTGCTTCTTAACAAATCTGCTACAATTCACTTGACCTTATTCTTTGCACTTGGTGTGGACAAAAATCTGCAACACAACTTCACTCACTAGATTTCACATAGACCCGTAAACAGTCGGTCATAACTTTTGAACCCGGCACTTTCTCTCCAATCGCTCTGGTGAGAGTCTTCGTAATTTGTTTATCACAAACATATCCAAAATTCAGCAAGATCCAACGATGTATTTGTGAGATATGGTCCTCATACTGAGATTGTATTTTCTGAGACAGTCACACATTCACCATCAACAAACTACTCTCTTACATTTGCAGTCTGGCTTTGATACCATATTAAAGTTTGGAATCGCTGCAAATGTAATAGCACTCTATATTTTCTGTGTATTCCAAATGCAGCAATCTCTCTTGCATTTATATTGAGGATGAGGAAAGGAGAGACATGTTCCTTCGTGGGACATGTCTATTCATTATTAAGTGATTAATATAATGATGATTGGTTATGTAACTACATAAATATATATATATATATATATACACACACACATATAATATCTCTGAATCATTATTATATTAATTTCTCCTAACACTATTTTAGATATATATCTATATATATTATATCTCACATAATAAAATATATATATATATATTCAATAGTCTCATAGGATTTATCCAACAGAAGCTACAAAACATCAACGCTCAGCATCTACAGTCTCAGGATCTTCAACAACTTCCTCATATTCTTCTTCAGTCTCAGGATTCCCTCGCAATCCAATCAACACATTTTTTATCTCATTCCTCATCTCATTTCTGAAGTCTTCCATCATTTGTTCTAGCCTTCTAGGGGTCATCTTTCTAGGCAGCATCTTTCCAATTCTCAGGTGCAAGTGCCTCAACTTCAACGATCTGATTACAAGGTGCTAATTGCCTCTCACTCGGTGATCTATCAGAGACTTGCAACCTGCCTCTAACTCGGCAATCTATTCACCCTTGGTATGCCTTCAACACCCCAAACAAGTTCTCAACGAGCAACAATCTCCTCAACGATCCCCTTGCGCGAGTCCTCTGCAATTGCGAGCCAGATCTACGCTCTGCCAAACAAGTTCTCAACCAGCAACAATCTCCTCAGCGATCCCCTTGCGCAAGTCCTCTGCAATTACGGGCCAGATCTACGCTCTACCACCCCACAACAAACTCGACTAGGGCTTCGTAAGCTCACGAACTCAATCTACTTACACAAGAACATCAATCTAGCTCTGATACGATCTAACGTAGTCATGGCAGGAGTTTTTCCAATGGAGATGGTCCAACCATGCAGCAAGAGTCAACACAGCGAAAACAACCAACTCAAAAACAAGAATAGATAGTCAATATGCTATAATAGATCTTTGCATTATCATTGAATCAAATATTTACATCACATTGGCCTGCAATATGCAGATTACAAACTTTCGGCATACATGCATGATTACAACATAAATTTAGATCTAAACCCTATTGCTAACCTTCCAAGGTTATCTCTTGAGAACTGCCCCAAACAAAGATCAAGAGCCTCAATATATAAAGCCTTCGCAACTCATAAGTCGGCCAGATCAATTACATTTTCCAACAATAAGAAAACATAATACCACAATATAGGTCAGGACCCAAACCATAAAGATCTTAATGCCAAGATGTAGAAATGATGTGCAATACAAGAGAGATGTCAACCAAAGATCCAAGAACATCGGGATATGAGTCACCAAGCTTCATCGATCGGGAAAATACTTCATGAGATCATAAATCCTCAACTGACTGTAAGAACATGAAGAACATTCTGGATTGACCAAGAATCTTTAATATCTCCACAGCGAAGTATCCAAATGACGTGCGAACCCAGACATAGGTAAAACACAATGTCCAGAACAAACCCTCAAGTTCACAGCAGCCAATGATCTAAAACCAAGAAACACAAAATTGCTAACTGAAACAAAACTAAGAAAAAACTGAAAGGGAAATATTTTTTTTGGTGATGCAAGATTGCCAACGACCAAAGGATGCTCCTGCATCATGTAGTCTCTTTTTGTGAATAGTGATAATCTAGGTAGGGGTGGTTTTTTGTACTGGTGTATACACCCAGTCGTCTAGTATGGTTGTCTGATATCGAGTGATGGTTTTTGGTGCTATCAGTAGCAATGTCGAATTTTGGGGTGATGTTCACAGAAATCCAAACTACGATGTATACCTTATGTATATCTTATTTTACATATATTAATAAAATAATCTTTTACCAACCAAAAAAAACATTAATGGTGAAATCAGAAAATGTCTTTTTTGAGACAAAATAAACCTATAATTCCAACACTTTGATGCAAGCATATGATGACCCTATTTTTAGCAGGTTGTGGCAGTGACTTGGTCAGCTCATCATCGCGACCCCCGTGAGCTGATGCAGGGTTTTGAGGGTCCCAGTTGGCAGACTTGCTATTTTTAGTAAGTTTGGACTTACTATTTTTAGTAAGTCAGTTGGTCAGTTTCTATTTCTGACAGGGCAGTATCGGCAATGGTCAATTCTACAGACGATATTCAGTTGTGCAGTTTCTTGGGCTGCGGACTTACTATTTATAGTAAGTCTATTTTTGGCAGTTGCCATTTTCGGCAGTGCAATGATGAGCATGTTGGTCAGTCAGTATGGCAGGTGTTGCAGGAATTATCATCAAAATTATATTTGATAATTAATTGTATTAATTAATAACAATATGTTATTAATTAATAATAAGGCGATATTATAATAATAATAATACTTTCTTATTATTATAATGATTTAGAAGTTTATATTATGAAGAGCAGTTAACTGGTGATGGTTTTTGGAAACTATGGAGACCAAGGAATTATAAATACAGGCTCATTTGTGAAGTAAAGGATCGAATATTGATTATTGAAAATTGTTCTTGGGAATTGTTCCTAATTATCTGAAGCCCTAGCTAAAGGGTCAAATTAGTTTCTCGAAGACTGATTCTTCTTGAGCTAATAATCAATTGATTGTTGTTGTATAATCAATTGTCTTCAATCGATTGCTGTTGTATAATCGATTGATTTCTTCCTTCATACTGTTCTTCCTGTGGCTAGAGGAAAGGTTTAATTCTGAAAGTGAACCATCATTGAACTGTGGCCTGCTTAAGAGGCCAAGTTGTTATAAGGAAGAAGAGATCACATTCTAGCATTTAATCCAGCAGAGATTTGTGGAAGATCGAGTTCATTGTTGGTGTGTGGTTGCTGAAGGAAATCGGGCCATACTGGAAACCACAGCATGCTGCGCATACTACTACCCGCGGCAGACTGGGAGTCTCTTTCATACGCCACGGTTGTTGGGCGGATTGCTACCCTTAG
>MU223411.1:1998933-2025863 GCA_018584345.1 Thuja plicata | reverse complement strand
GCTTCAGGGTTTATTTCATCAACGGACAATCCCATTGTCTCGGCACGCCATCCAGTTCCGGGTTTGTCTAGGCAGCGGCGCCAAATGTTTACCCGCTGGGGTAACCAGGTTCACGCATAGACTTTATTTATAAGATAAGACTACAAGAATGCTTTAATGGAAGTTCTTTTATTCACATTTATATTGAAGTACATACATTCTAGCCACCAGAACATGATGCCTTAATTACAAAGTACCAACATATATATAAACCTCGAACCGGTGCGATCAAACGTCGCCACCCTTTCCCACAGACGGAGGTAACGGGCTGACGGTGGTAACCGTCCCGACTAAGTCATATACACGGCTAACAACAACCTGCAAGTAAACAAATCTGCTATACTAAACTAGTCTAACAATTACTCTAACACCAGATTTCAATAAAAAATATCAGAAGGTAGAGGGTAACAAGGAATTGTTAAGAAAGAGCATAAAAGAAATTCTTCAAATTCTTAAGGACATCAACTACAAAGAAACTGATACTTGCATAAGGAAGATTAGATTTGATCACCAAACTATTGATAGCATAAACCGAATTTCCACAATTTATAATATCAAAGTGCTATCATCAAAGGAAATACTAATTTAAGATTTCTCAAAATTCATCAAATTACAAAGCCATACCCGTCATGCGCACATGTAAGACAAATTCATCCTTTAGAACATGAAGAAATTGATCAAACCAAGTTGTCCATCACCACAAGCAAGCATCTCATAGCTAACACCAACTAATTTAATGGCAAAGTAAATTCTCAATGAACACACAAAAGGCTCTTGAATCTAAAATTTATATTGAAACTCCCAAAATCAGCAGCTAAACACAATGAGATTGCAACACCAAATGCATATAGAGTTCTATTGAAAAGATCTCAACCCTTATTACATAACAAAATTGGGTTTAAATAGATTTTACAATTTCTAAAATGTCAAACTCATAACTAGGGTTTCTGGGTGTTATTCCTAGGCGTAACAAAATTAAAACTAAACATTAACAAGCTAAAACCACTCCTAAACTATTACATTATAGACTGACTTCAAGTTCTATGTGTTTACAACTCAAAAGGAACTCCATTCGAGCCAAAAGGTGCCCTTCCTAATTTGCCCTAGAATTTGCCCTAAAATCACAATTCAAAAAATTAGGGTTAGTACATCTTACCAAGTAAATAATCCTTTAAATATTGTGATCCTAGATTTGAATCCTACAATCATAACATAAACAACCTATACAAATATATACATATATATATATATATATATATATATATATATATATATATATATATATATATATATATATATATATTCAATGATTAGGGTCAAATAAGATCACATCGTAATCATATACTATCAATAACATTATGAAAGCATATTAAAGATTGGATGAAGAAACATAATAGGTCCGCTTGAAGCCATTTCTACACTAAGCCCAAGAGTGGATGGATACCAGAACCATCCTCTTTGCTTTCTTAGTTGTTTTCTTGTACCTACTTTCCCTATTAGTGTCTCATCCTCCCAAAGGCATCAACCACCCTGCGGAATTGGGCGGAAGCCTTAGTTGCAAGATGCGCCTTCTGCAAGCTCGTACCGGATGCGGATGCGCCTCCTGTAGGTTCACAGCGCATGTAGATGCACCTCCCACAGGCTCGCAATAGATGTGAATGCACCTCCTGTAGGCTCGCACTAGACGCGGATGCACCTCCTGCACTCTCACACTAGATGCGGATGCACCCGGTGGATACAGGCTAGGTACGCGCAGGGTGCGCGCCACAACCTATGGATGCGCCAAGATGCGCAACCCACACATTCGGGTGCATCCACAAGCTGTGGCGCACATCCTATGCGCACCAAACCCGCATCCGAGCGAATCGGCAGGTGAGGTCACTTAAAGTGACCAAACAAAAATTTTAAAAACCCTAAAACAGCCCTTTATGAGATCATTCAACCTAAAAACATATCATTTTCTTTGTTCTTTTGCCCTCAACTCATTTTGTCTCCACTTTGGCATTTTAAAGGGTAGGTGGTTTTTTCGAAGGAGATCATTCGTGGAGTGTCAAATAGCTTCCATAAAGGAGATTTAAGCATCTACGGTAAGCATTTAAACCCTATTCTTTAGTCTTTTGATAAAAAAAATTCGAGTTTGTGATGATTTTTTTCAAGTTTGTTTCTTTATTTATTTATTTTTAGATTGCAAGAATGGCCAATAGTCAAAGTTCAGCGGGTGTGGAAGGAAACCAAAAATTCAAAATTGATAAAGGATCTCCTTTATGGAGATATACCACAAGGATTTCACAAGTTCGAAGTGGGGGATATATTTAGAAGTGTAATTTTTGTAATACACAATATAATAGCTCTTATTCTCAAGCGAAACTTCACTTTATGGGCCCTAGTGGTAAAGGGATTAACATGTGTAAGGGCCCAAATAAGAAGGGGTTGTCAAGGGTTGTCTCTTGTACAAATAGAGGGATTCATAAAAAAACAAGATGTTGACAAACTGATCAAAAAATGAAAACAAACTGCTTATACTTCCAAAAAGGAAAAAACAATGAATTTACCCACTGATACAGTAGACCTCCAAACATCCCTTCTTGCCTATACCCTCTATGGAAGTGGAAGATGAAGTAGAAATTTCCACCCGCAAGAGAGGTCCATTGGACAAGACATTTAAAAAGGAAGCAGGAGATATTGCTGAACAAAAAATTGTTAGTAGCATCTACGTCGATGGTCTTCCATTCAACTTGGTGAGATCCCCATATTGGGGAGATATGGTGTCAACAATCAATAGTGCACCTCCTGGTTTCACAAGTCTTGGGTATGAAATGATGTGTACCACCTTATTGCAAAGAGAGAAGAAATTTGTAGAGGCCTCACTAAAACCAATTAAAGATTCTTGGGTTGAATCAGGTGTTTCTATTGTTTCTGATGGATGGAAAGATAGCAAAAATTGTCCATTGATAAATGTTATTAAGATGTCCCCCAGAGGGCCAATGTTTTTGGGGGATGTTGATTGTGAAGAGGAAGTTAAAGATGGAGAATTCATTTCCAAAATCCTCACAGAGTCCATATAGATGGTGGGTCATGAGAATGTGATCCCAATAATTACAGACAATGCAAAAAATTGTAGGGTTGCAAGTGCTTTGGTTGAGGCAAGGTATGAGCACATTTTTTGAACATCGTGCACCATACACTCCCTCAACTTGGTGATGCAAGCAATTGACACCCAAATAGAGTGGTTGAAAGAAATATACCAAGAGGGGGAGAAGATCCACATGTTTGTGACGAACCACCATATGTCAAGCAATTATCAAAACTTTCTCGAGATTGGAATTGTTGAAGGTAAATTTTATTTATTTATTTTTATTTATGACATGTATTACAGAATTGAATAAAATATTTTTTAATGTGTTATTTCCATATTTTTAGTGTGTTATTAACTTTCTATTAACATGATCCTAGGTAGTTGAGACTTGGTTTGCATCTCATATAGTTGTTATGAGACAACCTCTGAAGGTGCGAGAGGCATTGGATCAAATGGTTATTAGCAACCAATGGGGTGTATGTAAGCAGTCGAATTCAAAGAGGGCCCGAAAGGTCAAGTCGTTGATCTTGGATGACGATTGGTGGGATCATGTGGAATATGTATTGGTATTCACCGACCCAATCATGGTTAAGCTTCGGTTTCTTGATATAGATGCACCATCTTTGGGGGATGTCTATGATAGCATGGACACGATGTTGAAGAAAATAAAAGTGGAGATACAAAAAAGAGAGAATGATCCCAAAGAAACCTTTTTTCAAAAGGGTGGAAGCAATCGTTCTTCATCATTGGAACTGTTGAAGTATGTAGCTGCGAGAGACTTCACACCTCTATTAGTTTATGTTCATACCTTGTTTGTTGATACCTTGTTCGTGACATGGTTCCTTGCGCCTGGATAATGTGGTTGTCATTCATGTTATTTGTATCGCTGATATTAATCTTCTATTCTTATCATTCTTGGCACCCAAAGGTCTTCATGTGTTGAGAATCTTCAGCGCTTCATTTGGTTTGTTTATTTATCGCATGGCCTTCTACACTTCCGCGTATTTGGAAGAGTCTCTCGTGAATCTTCAAGAAGTCGTTTGTGGTCTTTCCAAGAGTCCTATGTTTAAAAGAAACTCTTCATTTCCTTAGTTTGATGGTTCATGTTTCCTTGGTCTTCGATGGAAAAGAATCATTTCTTATATTATAAAATACTTTTGCTTTTTTTGGTTCAATTCGGCTAAGAGTTGGTCGTTATGTTTTTACCATCTTTCTTAGAGAGAAGAGACCTTTATATATGTTTATCATAATTGGAGATGTCGTCTATGTATTACGGTTGTAGCTTGTAATTGTAGATGAAGTGTGTTCGATCAGAATATGAAGATTGTATTCTTGAAATAATAAAGTCATTGTGCTTGGTGTCTTCAGCATTATTGTAAAGTTGGGAATAAAATCTAAGTTCTCATTTTGTACAAGTTAAGAGACTCTGAATTTCTGAATATTGTATTCAGACTTTTGTGCTTATAATAAAGAATCTTCAATTTTGGTGGGCTGGGTTTTTCACCCTTGGTGAGGAGGGTTTTCCCAGGATAATTTTGAGCATTGTCCTTTTATTTTATTGTTGCTATTTTTACTGTTTAATTTGCATGCTTCTGGTTCATATTTTCAATAGGTATCAGAGCAAGGTTAAGGATCGGTCCAAAACCAGAAGTGTTTGTTATTTCTATTGCTCTTTTCTGTGATTTTGATTCAGCTAGCAACAATGGTGAACGGTCGGAAAGTGGAAGATAGATTGGATGGTTCATCAAATTTTTCTTCATGGAAATTTAGAATTCCGATTACACTTGAAGAAAATGATATTCTTGACTATGTAAATTTTGATGTTCTAGAACCTTCAATAGAAGCTGAGAAAGCTACATGGAAAAAGAACAAAATCATGACCAAGAAAATTTTGATGGATTCAATTAAAGATCATCTTGTTCCTATTATCTCTAAGTGGAATTCAGCTAAAGATATATTTCAAACATTGAAGGACCTGTATGAATTCAACAACACTAGTAGAGCTCTAGCCCTTCGTCGTCAACTTTTACATGTTAAAATGGCTAGAGGAGAATCAGTGATTTCATATTTTATGAAGATTACTAAATTAAAAGATCAGTTGAGTGCTATTGGTGAATCATTTGTTGATAAAGATTTGGTTATGCTTGCTATGAATGGTCTTCCTCACTCTTGGGAATCATTCATTCAAGGTGTTAGTGGAAGAGATGGTCTTCCTAAATTTGATAGATTGAGGGCTGATTGCATTCAAGAAGAATGCAGGTTAGAGGCTACAGGCAATGGGCGCAAATATCATCATGAAGATGATCATGACCTTGCTGTCCATACTTCCAAAGGCAAAGATAGAAGAGGTAATTTCAAAAGGTATAGAGAGAAGAATTCTGATTCAGCTTCTAATGCTAAGAAAAATAAGAGGGATTTTTCTAAGATCCAATGTTTTAGATGTGATAAGTTTGGACACTTTGCTCGTGATTGTACTTCAAGGCCAAAGCCTCAAACAGCTGCTGCTAAGGTTGAGAATTCTTCTCCTCAAAAGGAGTCTAGTGATAATTTTGAAGGGTTCTTGTTTATTTTTGCACTTTCTAGTAATGTCCCTACAAATAGTGATACATGGCTGATTGATAGTGGAGCAGCTTGCCACATTACTAGTTACCATGAGCATCTCTTCAACTTGAAGGAAAAAGATTCTCATCTTCAAGTCATTATTGGTGATGGTGCTTGTTATTCGGTGAAGGGTGTTGGCTCTACCTCCTTTCAGTTGGATTCAGGTGTACCTCTTCATCTAAGTGATGTTCTCTTTGTTCCTACTATTAAAAGAAATCTGATTTTTATTTTAGCAGTAGAGGACAAAGGTTATCATGTTGCCTTTGTTGATGGAAAAGTTCTTGCTTGGAAGAAGAATTCAAACTTTCAATCAGCTCCTGTTATTGGTGTTCGCCATCATAGTCTCTACAAACTTTCAGCTCATCCTATTCTTGCTTTCGTTCATGATTCTTCAAACTCATGTGAGTTGTGGCATAAGCGATTGGGTCACTTAAATTTCAGAACTTTGTCTTCTATGGAGAAGGTTGTTGATGGTATTCCAAAGCTGAATCAAAATCATGGTGTATGCAAGGGATGAGCTCTAGGTAAGAAAATTAAAAGTAATTTTCATGATAGTGAAAGTAGAGCTAAGGAAGTCCTAGAGTTAATTCATTCTGATTTATGTGATCCCGTGTCTGTTGCTTCTCTTAGTGATTATTGGTATTATGTTACATTTATTGATGACTTTTCTCATAAGTGTTGGATATATTTTCTTAAGTCAAAAGAATCTGATGAAGTGTTGTCCAGATTTAAAGAATTCAAAGCACTTGTTGAAAATTTATCTAACAAGAAAATAAAGGTTCTATGATCAGATGATGGAGGAGAATATGTGTCTGGATTATTTCATAACTGTTGTATTGAGGCTGGGATTAAGAGGGAGTTTTGTGTCCCTTATAATACTCAACAAAATGGAACAGCTAAAAGAAAGAACAGGACAATTGTTGAGACAGGGAAGGCTATGATTAATGATCAGAGTCTTCAAATGTTTTTATGGGCGGAAGCTTGCAGGACAGTTGTGTGCATTCAGAATCACAGTCCTCATGATGTTCTAGATAATATTACTCCAGAAAAAGCTTTTACATGTATCAAATCAGACATCAATCATCTTAAGATTTTCGGTTACCCTGTTTATATTCATGTTCCTAAAGAGAAAATATCTAAACTAGATCCTTCAGGGAAGAAAGGCATCTTTGTGGGATATAGTGAATCTTCTAAAGCTTACAGGATTTTTATTCCTAGAAAAAAACAAATTGAAATCAGCAGGGATGTTACCTTTGATGAAGATATAGCTTGCAATAAATCCAAAGAATCCATTTTGGAACTTGAGTCAGATAATATTGAGCCTTCTCAAGATATAGACATGGATGCTCCAAATCCATCTTCAGAGATTCAGAGGGAGCATTCAGATTTAGAAGAATTTGCTAATCCTATTGATCCAGTTGATCTTGTTGACAATTCAGCGGGTCCTAGTAATATTTCAGCTAATAAGAAAAGACCTCTGTGGGCTAGAAATACTATGGAAGAGGCTGAAAAATATGCAGCCCCTCGTGGCACTTTTAGAGAGAGTAAAAGGCCTCACAGATTTGCAGGTTATGTGTCTTTGATGAGTCACATTATTGCTTCAGAACCATCTAATTTTGAAGAAGCTTCAAATCAGCAAGTGTGGAAGGATGCCATGATGGAAGAGTACCAATCCATCCTCAAGAATGATGTATGGGACATTGTTCCTAGGCCTAAAAATAAATCTGTGGTTTCTTCTAAGTGGCTGTTCAAAATCAAGCATGCAGCAGATGGAAGTATAGAAAAATACAAGGCAAGATGTGTAGCTAGAGGTTTTTCACAAAAAGAAGGTATAGATTATGACGAGACCTTTGCACCTATAGCTCGTTATACCTCTATTAAATCAATCATAGTTGTTGCTGCAGTTAAGGGTTGGAGGCTTCATCAAATGGATGTGAAAACAGCATTCTTGAATGGCATTATTGAAGAGGAAGTATATATAGAACAGCTAGAATAATTTGTTATTAATAACAAAAATTCTCATGTGTGTAAGCTGAAAAAGGTTTTGTATGGTCTTAAACAAGCACCACGTGCTTGGTATGAGAGGATTGATAATTATCTTTCGAGTTTGGGCTTTCTAAAGAATGATGCTGATCCAAATTTATACTTCAAAATATGTGATGTCAAAGTGTTGATTCTTGTGCTTTTTATGTTGATGATATGAAAGACCTTGGTCTTCTTCATTATTTCCTTGGGCTTGAGGTGTGGCAAAGAGAAAATGAAATTATGTTAAGTCAAGGAAAATATGCAATTGATATATTGAAAAGATTTGGCATGTCAGAGTGCAAGTCTATGGTTACTCCTATGGAAGCAAATCGGAAAAAGTTACATGAGGACGCAACACTTTCAGATTTAGTCGATCCTTCTATGTATAGGCAGTTAGTTGGCTCATTAATGTATTTGGAGAATACAAGGCCTGATATTTTTTATGCAGTGAATACCTTGAGTTAGTTCATGTGTGAACCAAGGCAACTTCATCTTGTGGCAACGAAACATATATTGAGATATGTTCGAGGTACAAAGGGTTTTGGTCTAAAATACTCTTCATGTGTAGAGCTGAACTTACAAGGCTCCACTGATTCAGATTGGGCAGGTTGTGTACATGATAGAAAGAGTACTTCAGGATGTTGTTTCAGCCTAGGTTCAGCTGTAGTTTCTTGGTGCAGCAGGAAACAATCTTGTGTGGCTCAAAGTACAGCTAAAGCAAAGTATGTTGCAGCATGTGTAGCTGCAAGAGAAGTTGTGTGGCTTCAAAAATTGATTGCAGGTTTGTTTGGACAGCCTTTGGATCCTACAATGATATTTTGTGATAACCAAAGTTGTGTGAAGCTTTGGGTTAATCATGTCTTTCATGATAGAACTAAACATGTGGAAATTAAGTATCATTACTTGAGAGACATGGATCAAAGGAAAGCAGTTGAACTTAAGTACATTTCTACACATGAGCAGACTGCAGACATTCTTATCAAGCCACTTCCAAGGGTGAAGTTTTGTTATTTCAGAGAAAGGCTTGGTATTGTTGAGAATGTTGCTCTTGCTAAGAGAGAGTCCTAGCTTCAATGATTCATTGTATATGTTTAATGAGTTCTTCTCTGCGAGAGAAGTTCGAGATGCAATCCCTTGTTAATGAGTTCTTCTCTGTGAGAGAAGTTCGAGGTGAAATCCCTTGTTTCCACCCTTTGGAAAAAGCCATGGTGGAAGTCATATGTGTGACTCTATGACTTATACTGTGGTATTTCACACCCTCTATAAGTAGCTATGGTGAATATTGTTATGCTGAGATAACAATTTTGTTTTGAGAAAATCTATGATGAGTTTTTGTTGACACTCTTTTGGTTGCAGTCAGTTGCACTTGTCATGAGATGACAAATTGAAGAACTCTCTCTTGCTAAGAGGGAGTGTTGAAGTATGTAGCTACGAGAGACTTCACACCTCTATTAGTTTTTGTTAATACCTTGTTCGTGGCATGGTTCCTTGTGCCTGGATAATGTGGTTGTAATTCATGTTATTTGTACCGCTGATATTAATCTTCTATTCTTATCATTCTTGGCACCCGATGGTCTTCATGTGTTGAGAAGCTCCAACGCTTCATTTGGTTTATATATTTATCGCATGGCCTTCTAGACTTCCGCGTATTTGGAAGAGTCTCTCACATGAATCTTCAAGAAGTCGTTTGTGGTCTTTCCAAGAATCCTGCGGTTAAAAGAAACTCTTCATTTCCTTATTTTGATGGTTTGTGTTTCCTTGGTCTTCGATGGAAAAGAATCATTTCCCATATTATGAAATACTTTTGTTGTTCTTTGGTTCAGTTCGGCTAAGAGTTGGTTATTATGTTTTTGCCATCTTTCTCAGAAAGAAGAGACCTTTATATATGTTTATCATATTTGGAGATGGCGTCTATGTATTAGTAATTATAGTTGTAGCTTGTAATTGTAGATGAAGTGTGTTCGATCAGAATATGAAGATTGTATTCTTGAAATAATAAAGTCATTGTGCTTGGCATCTTCAGCATTATTGTGAAGTTGAGCATAAAATCTGAGTTCTCATTCTGTACTAGTTAAGAGACTCAGAATTTCTGAATATTGTATTCAAACTTTTGTGATTATACTAAAGAATCTTCAATTTTGGTGGGCTGGGTTTTTCACCCTCGGTGAGGAGGGTTTTCCCAGGATAATCCTAAGCATTGTCCTTTTATTTTATTGCTGTTATTTTTCCTGTTTAATTTGCATACTTTTGGTTCATATTTTCAACAGGAACCTCCTTGCATATGCCCTATCTCTGAGGTACTATAGCAATGTTGTACTTTCTATCCCAAGGAGAGTACCAACATATAGAGATTCTGAAGTTTCTAATGGGTACAAGCGAGCATTTAGTAGACTCTTCAAAGATCTAGAAGTGGAGACAAATGTTAGTAGAGAATTTGGCTTGTTTGTCTCTGTTTGTCTCAAGAAGAAATCATACTACTTGTGTTGTTAATGATCAATCCGAAATGGATACTACTACATGGTGGCACCTCCATGGACAAGATTATATGTACCTCCAACCTCTTGCAATCAAGATCCTCTAAGTAATTTTTTTTTGTTTTTTGCCACTTGTATTGCAGAATTTAGTGCTTAACATTCTTTAATTTATTTTGCATTTTTATTTTTTATTTTGTTGGTTTTCTCTCCAGGTTGCAAGTTATTATGCCGCTGAACGGAATTGGAGTACATACTCCTTTATCCACTCAATGAATAGTGCTTAACATTCTTTAATTTATTTTGCATTTTTTAATTTTTATTTTGTTGGTTTTCTCTCCAGGTTGCAAGTTATTCTGCCGCTGAACGGAATTGGAGTACATACTCCTTTATCCACTCAATGAAGCATAACCGGTTGGCTGCAAAAACAGTTGAAGACTTGGTGTATATTCAGTCCAATTTGCATCTTCTATCACGTAAGGATCCCCAATACAAGGAAGGGGCAGCAAAGCTTTGGGATGTAGCAGTTGAGTGTACCGGCTTGGATGCAACTATTGAGGATCTTGCTAGAGTTTCTATGGAAGATGATGACGGTGATGACGACATACCTACACATGGTGCATCTAGTGTGAGTGGAACCACTTTGGGTTCAAATGATCTTGAACTTGCAGCAGCTGAAAATCCAATAGATGATGATTTTTTTTATAATCCTTTTGATGATTGATGAATCATGAACTACATTTTGTAATTGTAATGATTTTCATTGGAATCGTGATTGTAGACATATATGATATGGCTTATTTGAATATTTCTGAACTATCAATTGGAATTTAATATTTATCTTTGGCATTTGGCATTGATCAATGATTAAGTATCATACTATCAAATGATTTAGTTTTACAATTCTGTATATTTCTTTTATTTTTTTGTATATATATATACACACACACATACACGTACTCAAAAGCATCCAAACCCCCAAAAAAATTTGAGGCATCCGTGCACCGGGTTCTCGTACCCGCATCCGAACTGGTAACTAAGGCAGAGGCTGTAAGGGGGTTTCTTGGTCCTATGTAAGTGCCCTCTTGGCCTCCTTACACGATGTAAGTGCTCTTAGTCCTTTGGGTGCTTGTGCTGACTTAATTCTATATTTACTGATAATTGTGTTTGCAGATGAAATGGAATACGGAATATGTTTGATGCTTGGATCCTGATCTGAAGATAACTATTTGATGTATTTGTTGATAGACTTCTAAGTGTCGATCTTAGATTATTCACTTGTATTGAATGTTTGATCTTCTTTGAATGACCTCCCTTATGTCTTGCTGATTGTACTTTGATCTTCCTTGATATAATTATATTTTTGTTTATTGCTTTTGTTCAATAATCCTTGCTGAATATGTGTTTTTCTTCTACTGTCCATCCCTGCCTCTTGGAGTTTATTGCTTGTTATATTTATATCCTCTTCTTGGGGCGGAAGGGTTATGTCCCCTCTCATCGCACATCTTCAATTATTATTGTTTGTTTAATTGTAGGGGCCACTGTTGCTTTATTTGATCTAACTAACCACTTGTTAGTATGGCCATTGCTGATTAAGGGATTCTCCATTATGGAGGAAGTCGCTGCTATCATAAGGAAACCGCACTAATCAAAATAATCGATATCTTCTGCCATTTGTATATTGCTGTCTTAATTCAATACCTTGATTGCTGTTTGTTAGAATTTGAAAATTGTGATGTCTTATAAATAAGACAATTGTCTAATGATCCGATTTGGAAGTTTTAGTCCTTGGATCGGCTTCTCAGTGTTAATGCCTCTTGATAGGGTTTAAGATCTGAGAATATTCATGGCAGGGACATTACATTCCTATGTGTTATTGTTGATCTTTGTTGTGTCTCATTAATAATAACCTTTGTTTTCCTAAATGTCATGTGTGAATGAGATTAGTGACAAACATATCATGTTCTTAGTATCTTGACTTGAATATGTTTAAGTTTTGAAGTTAGTTAATATTTTTCTAATTATTGTTTCCTCTTTCTTTAAGCAATTCCGGGTCAAATACCCCAAAAATCTCAAAATAAATCATGCAAGGGAGCTTCCCCTTTCAAATACAGAGGAAGATCATAAACATCACAACAATCTCTCCAAACTGTTGTAAATGTTCGTCACTGCTCGCAGGGCAAACAAGGTCATTTTTGAAACAACATTCGCAATGACAAATCTGTTTACCAACAGTAGGGATGTATAAAATATATGAAAAAAAATTAAAAACATATGAAATTGTAAATATATTTGATAGTATGATTCTTTATCATTGATCAATGATGGTGAGAAAAAAAAAATTCAATTGATAGTTCAAATTTTCAAAATTATGTCATACATCATATATGTCTAGGACGATTCAAATGAAAATCATTTCAATTACAAAATTTGAAATAAATACAATCAAAAATGTGTATAGTGGTCTTCAATCTTCATCGAAAGGATCTAGATCAAGGTCATCATTTGTTTTTAATTAGAAATGTTACTGTGGTATGGTAATCTAAATTGCAGACTTATTTTAATAAATTGAAAACTCTAAGGGGCAACTTTGACGGAAACCTCTAATTGAGTTGCAAATCTAAAATTTAATCACCTAGCTATATCATTTTATTTATACATGGGATGAGTCTGAATCATAGATTTGGCATTTGTACTTTACACTCTCTGTCTTCCAGAGGGATCTATGAAGAGTTTTTCCCTTCATCTGATAGGGGAAACTCTAGGAGTGAGATTTCAAGTTTGATACATTTCAAAATTTGATGTTGAGATCAGTCTAATCGATTGGATAGAGTATTTCTAGATCTTGTGGTTCTGATTTTATTAGGATATACGTGAATACAATCGGTTGTGGATTGAGTTTTGTATCATGCAGTTTGCATGAGCATTTTAACTTGGACATGTCAATTTGTAATTTGGGATATTGAATACAAATTTTGGTGATATTCAAAAGATGAGTTCGGGTATATCCTGCGCGGTTAGTTTGGAGATAGTTTTGACTATTTTGTTTTAGTAAACTTACAGATATATATGCTCTATGAATTTTCACAGGATCTAAGTGTTTGTTTCCCAAGGTTTGCGTGTGTGTTTTAACAGGCCCCAGTGGCTCAGTATTTTCAAGAATCTGTGATTGTTGTAATGGTTCAGATTTGTGGAATTGGCATTTCCTGATTCATGATTCAGATTATAGTGTTCCTAAATCGGAGCCTTAGGGGCTTGTTGATTGGGTTGTGTCTTTATGCATGCAACATATGGAGAATTCTTAAGGCTTCAAACCATGCTGTGTTGCATTAGATTCTCATACAACTCTTGCTTGGACTTAGATGGATCAAGGAGGGGCTATTGATAGGAAGTCAAAGAAATGACCAAGTTCTGAAGTGAGAAGATACATGTGGAATATAATTGAAGTTTCACTCTCTTTGTTTTCATTTTTGTATGGCAATTCCCTAGCAATTTTTGGAGTGGGTTGTCTGTAACTATTAAACTTGTTTTTTCTTGTCTAAGCTAAGTGATAGACATAGGAATGGATAGTTGTGCCTCGGGCTCCCATATGACATGAGTCTGAAGATGATTGACAAGTACATGATATACCCTTGTGAAACTAGATATGTCAAGACTTACTTGGATGAGATAATTGTCTGATCTTCCCCTTTCTTATGGTTAGGTATAGACGTATAGGTAATCCTAGGTGTTATCTGGGGTTAAATGCAGTCATTACCAAAACTATGTAGTGTATACCCTGCTAACGGATGAGCTAGAATACCAAGATATCCCTGTGATTTCACCTTGGGGTTTCTCAATTTGATACCTTCAAGGTCGGCATTTCTAGTTTTCAACCAATCATGGAATCTATTATGAATCATTGTTGCCAATTTTCAAATCACAATGCTTGTCCACATCTAATATTTTCAAGAAAAATAGAATGATCACCTTACTCTAAAACAAAGACTAGACTTTGCCAAAACATAGACCCAGCACAAACCAAGAACTCAATTGTTTAGACGTACCAAGTGAAACCAACCTGTGTAAACATCGGCTGTTAACAAATTCCATGAAATTTTAATGATCTCACCAAAACATTTTGTAGACACATGAAATATACAAGAAAATAATGTTATTCACAAGATGTAAAGATATAAGATTAAAATATATTTAAATTTTAGCAAGACATTTCTATAATAGCATTTGACTTGCCACAAAGTAGTCATCATACCTGTGGCGTGGAATTGTGTCCAAGACTCATTCAAGAAATCAATTAGTCCATCAACAATTGAAGCCGAGCTGTTAACGTTCACGCTTCCCTTACCAGATAAAAGGAAAACACAAATCAGACTTATGCACTTTTAAAGACACCTGGGCCAAACTTCTGTAACTTGGGACCTACAATTTTAAGGAAACTTACATTTTTTAAAAACTAGAAACCTTGACAATTTTTATCGCAAAATATTCCTGTGTTTCATTAACATTTTCACAAAATAAGAGGCCTTCTAGCATCTTTAGGCCAAAGCCAACTCTAGGACCAATAAATAAGTGTGCATACTCGGAACAAATTCACTAGGCCTTGTAAGACAGTCTTGGTTTAAGATTTCCTGGACTAGGTAATGACTGCTAATTATGATAAAGTTGATAAATATTGTGGAGTTCGTGCCTGAGGCGTGGCAGTAACACTGACCTAAACTGATTAGACTTTGTAAATCTGTCTTGTTTTAAGATTTCATGCATAGTTCGAAAACTCATGAAAGGACAAAAATCAGATAGGCAAGTTAATGGGCAATTTACTTGGCTGCAAGAATAAATAAGTTATAATTGCCGTTTACAATAATGGTAGTGACTACTTTTAAAATGTGTACCTGGTGAACAGCAGTAACACAATGCCCAGTATGAGTGGGGTGTTCTCCGCCCCCAGTTTGTGAACAAAAATAGATGAACAACTTAGCTTGTATGATTGTAATGTATATCTCTAGATTATGTCCTCCTCCTTAGTTCAAAGTATAGATATTAGGGGAGAACACCTTGTAGTTGAGCACCTTAATTTCGCGCTTCTCAAAATACTACGTAGAAATTTCAAATCATCCCCAATTTTTTGCAGCAGCTTACTTGGCAAGTCCCCTGCTTATAACTAAGGTTTCAGGGTCACATCATCAAATATGATGCCACATCAACGTATTTTTGCTAAGGTGTCCAAAAAGGCCCAAAAAATAGTGAAACACATACTTAGTGCACTAAGTCAAGTTTTGCCGGTGCGCTGATAAGGCATCACATGATTGATTGCTTTTTAGATCTAACGAATACATTTCATTCAATCATGAGTAATTATCGTTAAAAATTTGATAAAGATGATAATTATTATGGAGTTCAGGCCTGAGGCATTGCAGTAACACTAACCTAAATTGATTAGACTTTGTAAATCTGTCCTGGTTTAAGATTTCATGCATAGTTCAAATACTCACGACATGACAAAACTCAGATAGGCAAGTTAATGGGCTATTTAGGCTGCCAAGAATTAATAAGTTATAATTGCCAATTACAATAATGATAGTGACTACTTTGAAAATGTGTGCCTGGTGTACAGAAGTAACACACTACCCAGTAAGAGTGTAGTGTTCTCCGGCCCCCAATTTGTGAACAAAAATAGATTAACAACTTAACTTGTATGATTGCAATGCATATCTCTAGATTATGCCTTCCCCCTTAGTTCAAAACATAGATATTAGGTGAGAGGACCTAGTAGTTGAGCACCCTAACTTCGCACTTCTCAAAATCCTTCGTGAAAATTCCAAATCACTCTCAATTTCTTACAGCAGCTTACTTGTTTATAACTAAGGTTTCAAGATCACATCATCAAATATGAAGCCACATCAGCATGCTTTTTGCCAAGGTGCCCAAAAACTCCCAAAAAAAGTGAGACTCGTAGTTGTGCACTAAGTTATGTTTTTGTTGGTGCACCGATGTGGCATCACATGATTGGTTGCTTTTTAGATCTAACGAATATATTTTATTCATTCATAAGTAGTTATCATCAACACTAGCAACTTTAAAGTCAGAACTATTGATAAAATATTGAATATTAAACCAACAAGTACTATAACAATTATTGGAACTCACTAAACTACTGAATCCTTTTCCTATATAATATATGATGGGGTGCCTATCTCACACGCAGCAATTGTAATTAAAAGTATTTGCCTAAGCTTTTCTGTACTACGACTACTTTGGCTGTAACTAAAACAAAATTGACCTGGGTTGGCAAAGTATATCATCTTTCTTACTTGAAATTAAATCTATATAAATGAGGCAAATCTTCGTTTAATCTTTGTTTTCAGGTTGGGAAACGGAAAAATTCAAATTACAAGTATTGTTTGGGAAAACAATTGAAAATAACTAGGGTAAATAGTAGCGACTAAAATTATCGGAGGACTCGGCTTGAATCCCAAATGTTGTGCTAGGGCACCAAATGAAATAAGTTTAATTTAAATTAACGCTTACCTCGGGGGATTTCGCGCCTATGCTTTCTGCCTCAGCTTTTACAGAAAAAGAAGCATTCTGCCTTGCACTAAGAAGACTGTTATTTAATATGGTCCATTGCCGTTGTTTAAACGTGTCAGACATTTGAAATTCGGAGGATTTTTTACAAAATCTCGTGTAAAGAGCTAAAGTTCTTAGAGGATTGAGAAATATTGAGAAATTGTTTGTGAATAAATGATGTGGGCGATAATTTGAAGGGAATGAATGTAAAGATGGCGAACTGTGAATAATGTTTAGGTGTCTCATTGGACATGTCATGAAGCACAAATCCCTAATCCCTGCTTGATGCGAGTGATAATCTGAGTCTCTTAAAAACGTCGAGGATAAGAGATTTGATGGATATTAAGTTGAAAGTAATATATGCACAAATATTAGTTAATAATCAAATATATATACCGATGGGTTCCAGTCCGCTCTGTATTTTGTATGAATTGACCCGGAAACAGGGTTGAATCTTGGTAGATTTAAAATATTGCTTATATAAAAATAATCTTCCAACAAAGAAACTATTGTCTATGCTATTATACTCTTTCCAACAAAGAAACTAGTGTCTACGCTACTATTGTTTTCGGTAGACGAAACTCTTTGGAAGAGACCAAAAGAGGTTTGAGAATAGAGAGTTTGGACGTTTTGCAATTTTGGTAATGTGCAAACCAAACAACACTTTATTTTAGAATGTGATGCTTACAAGGACAGTAGGGACAAATTTGTGAATATTTTATTTGATAACTCGTGGCATAACTTATTCAGCAAAGAGTACATTGAGATGTTGGGGGTGCTCATTTTGGTTTACTTGTCACGCCAGTTGTCCTCCATGGCTGTGAAGTTTGGGGAGGCAGCATGACAAAATGCGGTTGGAGACATGTGGAGAGAATTCAGAAACACTTAATCACTAGCAGTCTTAAAGTCAAGACCTCGATCCCATATGAAATTCTCTTAGCTGAGACAGGAAGTTTCCCGTTGGAGGCGGCAGCGATAAATCGGTTAATAAGTTATCTAAGGAAACTTGGCAACGTGGATAACCATCAATGGCCCAAAATTGCGCTGATAGAGGACTTGGTCCGCAGGAAGAAAACATGGATGAAATAGAATATAAAGTGGTTGAGTAAGTGGAACATCAAGTTAAAAGAATGCCCTAATACCAATGAGGAAATAAAAAAGTTCCTCATAGAAAAAATTTGGACTACCATGTGGACTAATAACATGGGTAGGAAAAAGGCTCATTACATCAAAGTGTTCAACCCAACCTGGGAACATGGTGATAAGGCATATCTAGGGGCAGTTATTAAAGGAAAAGCTAGATTGTTAGTGGCCCAGTTGAGGACAGGTTCTCACCACCTCAGATGCGAGACGGGTAGATGGAAAAGACCCAAAGAGGAATGGGAAGAGCGGATTTGCAGGTTTTGTGTGTCGGGTGCAATTGAGACTGAATGGAATTTTATCATGGAGTGCACAGCGTATGATGACATCCAGGCTCAGTACGAAATCAGTTCGAGGGCAAACAACATGCACAGCTTATTCGAGGAGGATAAGATCAACCAAACCTCTAGTTTGATTGTCAAGATTCACAGCAGGAGGTCAGACTTGGAAAAAATCTTGAGTTAGCTTTCGACTTTGATACGGTGGTCCCTTAGGTTGTTTGGTCTCGTGGACATCAGTAAAATCATTCATTCATTCATTCATTGTTAACTTGCACAAGAAAAGAACCAAGTTATTGAAGTTGGCTAAATTTGACAGGTTGTCTCATAGCTATGTTTGGCCTCATGGACGTTAAAAATTATCTATCTATTGTCTACACTAGTATACTCTTTCATAATTCTTTTTAGGTGATGTTGGTTTTGTGGCAAGTACAAAGTTAAAGATGTTTATATTCATTAGAACTTGTATCAATGACTAAATGATAAGTGATATTTATAAACTACATTACAACTTATGAATTAATATTAAGAAGGTGACAATAGGTATTTCAATAGTTGAAATTAATAATAATGCTAAATCTTTTATATCGTCACTGTTTGAAAGAATTGTGGTTGGAGTGTTCGGGATTTCATAAGAGTGTTATTATATGCATTTTGCTTGGAGATCTCTTATTATCACTATTGCCCTCGTCTTTTGCTTTCTTAGCAGGTGTGCTTTATTTTCTCTATCGCATACCATTATTGTTTCTATTTGTTTTTACTATGCATTGTTAGCTTTGATATCAGTTTTTAAAATTAGTGTGTCTTTTTACTTTATGTCTTGATAGATATAAATATGTGTCAACAACACTTGTTTAAAAAATAATCTTTTATGTGTGATCATTGAGGGAAGAAGAACCAGGGGTAAGTTGTCAGACCTATTAAATTTCTTAGCATAATCCTAGTTTGTTGACAAAGTATGATATGCATGTGTAATAATATTGAACTAATCAGTTAGATATGCATGACGAATAATACTGTGAAAGCGGGAATAAGATCAATTATGCCATAAAGTCATGTTCCCCCCATTTCAACTTTGAGTAGATGATCCATTCAAATATTTTCTTGAGATGATTGCTAAGAGATTTCATCTTTCACTCTGTGAATTCAAATATATATCTTTTCTTAAAAATGTTCTAGCACTTGTAAAGGTGTAAGTCAATAACATATCCAATTGTATAAGTTGATTAAATGATTCAAATATTCTTGAGTTGATTAAACATAGTTGATAAATCTATTAAACATGGCTCTATTAAAGTCTCTTTCTGTTGCATAGTCCATTTTAAATGTTTATAAGTTTTTTCAACATATTTTCATCAGCAAATGTGACTGCAACCAAATCCATTCAACTTCAATGGTTTGTAGAAGTATATTGCACTTCATCAATCAAAATCATCTAAGCATCAAACCTACCCCAACTGCTACTCTAAAATCTGATTGTTCTAAAAAATAATATAATTTATGTTTTTGGCCAATCTTTCAAGATTTTGATTCAACCTTGCCATCAAAACTACCAATGATACTAATCATAATCTTAATCAAAATCATAACCCTAACCCTAATCATGGTCCTATCTTTAAGTCTTAAACCCTAATCCTAATCCTAACTTAAACCTTAACTCTAATCAAAAGTATAACACTAACCATGATGTAAACCCTCACTTAAACCCTAATCCTAATTAAAACCCTAACCATAATCCTAATACAATGTGATAAAATATTAATTCATTTAATGTCTTATATGTTATGTTGTGATTGATACTAGCTTATATATACTTTATAAGACATAAAATATGCTAAGAGATATCCTATTGAGGCACCTATTTATAATCGCTTTTTCACCCAAGGTGTAATACTCACCTCGCGATGCATATCTCTTTGTGTATTTTATATATTCTAAAATATATATAAGGTAGTACTAACCATAACCATAATACTAACCTAGCCCAAAGGCCTAACTCTAACCTTAGTATAATATTATCAAAATATTATATTATTAAAAAATATAAATTAATATTATATAAAATAATCTAACTATAATATATTATAATTAAAAATAATAAAAGAAACAATCTTTCGAGGATTGAAATAGAAGGTCGATTTTGGCACTCGGCAACTAGGTCCCACAAGGAACACTTGAGGAGGCATCCTACGCATGTGAACGGTCTTTTGACTGGTCGTAGGGAGGCCATCCTTGTCTCCCCCTGACAGAGCAATTAATTGGGGCAAGGCGGAGTCAATTATATGGGAGATGACCTAATATCACTGTCGTTTTACCCTCTGCGACATAAGCCACCACTGGAAGAGAGGAGAAGAAGTCCTTCAAGGTTGTGATGGCTAGGGGATACATTGTGCCTGTCGATGCCAAGTTCATTGTTGGACATGTACCAAAATCAGAGCCCTCAGAGAAAGATGGATGCAGAAGAAGTAAGAATTTTCATGTTGCCTCCCTCATTTTCAGACCTAATGTTCAGATGTCCAATGTAATTGAAAGTGAAAAAGATAGGTTAAAAAACATTCCCAATTTTTTTGCGACTCAAGACATTGCTAGGATTCCTTCTCATAATTTTATGAATGACTCGATGTACAATGTGTGGATTAAGAGATTAGGGTTCTGATATATGTATTGCAGAATGATTTAGAAGGGCTTGTTTGTATTTTTTTTAAAACCCCATCTATCAGAAAGAAGTGGTAAGAAGATGTGTGTGTGATTTTTGTACATGTTAAGAGACACAACACTTTAATAAATCATTGCATTAGTGAAAACAAGGGGTTAGCAAACATAGCAATCGCCAAAATCGATCTATTGCTTCCTATCTAGGAGGAGTATAAAAAATGACATAATAGCCCTCAGATTATGCATATTCCAGTGACAAATACAACCTAAGAACGAAAGATTCAAATGAAAAGTAATCTAAATGATTCAAAAACATGCATTCTAGCTCTAGAAATGAAGATAATAACAAAATAACTAAGAAACAAGCTAGAAAGCACTATGAAAATCCTTAAAACATGAGCAACATGAGATTGCTCCTTCAATTCTCCAAATATGGGCAGCATAAGGATGCTATCAACTCTTTAAAATTAGGAGCATTACAACAATACAATAAAATACTTCCAATTTTAGGGCTAAAGCAAAGGTAAAAGAAAGGGTCATTTGAGCTCAAAATTCATCCTATTTATATAAGAAATGGAGGAAGGGGAGAAGACTCTAGAAGGGCTGCCATTAATGACAGTGTAAGACTCATTAATGAGGAGTGGTGGAAGGGATATGTAAGAGGCATTAATTCTTCATTTATGAAAGCATTAATGAGGTATGGATTAGGGTTTAAGAAGCATGGGAGAGGGTTTAAGGTCAAGCCTGACAACTTTGACTTTAGGGGGGGTTGAATTCCTAATCACACCTTAATGGAATGTGACAAGCTTAAGGGTAGCTTAGGATTAGTTTTAAGGCTTAAGGGATGTGATTAAGGAGATAGAGATGGGAGGAGAGAGAATGAGTGGAGGGGGGGCTAGCTAATTAGGGTTAATTAGCTAATTAAGAAGAATTAGCATGTGAGAAGGGGTTGGGATGAGTTTGAACTCATGGTTGGGCATTTGAGATTGGCTAGGTTTGAGGGAATATTAATGAAATGAATTGTTTGTAATAACATATTCACTCAATAATAGGGATTTAATTAATCATTTAAGCTTTTGATTGCTTTGTAGTAATTAATTAATACTATAGCCAAATTGAATCAATTAGGCTAGGGGATTGATTTTGCAAGTGATGAGGTATAATTAGGATTTCATTAATTCCCTTTAAATTAATTACCTTAGCCAGGTATTGATTTGAATTGATTGAGTTGAATAAATTGGATTGGATTGGCTAAAGTGATTAATGTAAATTAGTGATTAGATCACTTAGGAGATTAAATCTTATTCAAATGAATTATGCCAGCTGATTGAAGAGTTGTATGGGCATAATTGGGGGTATTATCACACTTAGGGCAAATAGGGTCTATAGTCAGAGCATACCAAATCTAAGTGGTTACAGAAGGCAATTTTGGAACATTAGTTCCTATGTTTTTAGGGCCATATCTTGGTCCACAAAAGCCAATAAAGATGAAATGTTTTCCCTATCGCTCCCTAGATGGGTAACGATAAAAAATGTTCCTCCTTATTTACGAAATCTATTGCCGAGAACTATGGATTCCATAGGTAGGGTTATTATAATGAAAGAATCAAATTCTCTCCTACCTCATATGGATGTGAGGCTTCTTGTGGCAATCAATCCTGGGATAGACGTCCTAGAAGTTCTTAAAATTTAAATGGAGGTTAAATATGTTATATGCTCTATTGAATTTTTGGGCAGATTGAATGCATGTTTCTTATGTCGAAAGGAAGGGCATTGTGGGAGGAATTTCCCCATGTTGAGAGGCAAGGTTAACCCTAATAAGCCCACTGGTGAGAATAGATTGACAGATAATACCAAGGGGAAGACCTTTAATAATCCCAAGTTGGTTGCTATCCATAATGGCATAAAAAATAATGATCCCATATCCAGTAAAGCTGGAACTGGCCATAACAATGGTCTTGAAATATATGAGACCCCTAATGATCCATAGATGCAAAACCCCATCCCTATAGATGAGCAACATAGGCAATCCTTAACTAAGAAACTTAATGATTTTAAAGAAGCTTTAAGGCACTCTTCATGTCCTAGTAAGAACTTCATTCCTGATGTAAACAATCCAAATACTCACACTTCCCCCTCAATTGGCTTCCCTAAACATAGTGTGCTTAATGTACAACAATTAGCTATGGAAAAATTGACTCAGTAATAGGGATTTAATTAATCATTTAAGCTTTTGATTGCTTTGTAATAATTAATTAGGACTATAGCCAAATTGAATCAATTAGGCTAGGGGATTGATTTTGCAAGTGATGAGGTATAATTAGGATTTCATTAATTCCCTTTAAATTAATTACCTTAGCCAGGTATTGATTTGAATTGATTGAATTGAATTAATTGGATTGGATTGGCTAAAGCGATTAATGTAAATTAGTGATTAGATCACTTAGGAGATTAAATCTAATTCAAATGAATTATGCCAGCTGATTGAAGAGTTGTCTAGGCATAATTGGGGGTATGATCGCACTTAGGGAAAATAGGGTCTATAGTCATAGTAGACCAAATCTAGGTGGTTACATTTACCCCTCTTTGAGTTGATGTGCGAGCAGCGCATTGAGTCAAAGTTTTTGATGTTGACTTCAAAAAGATTGAGAATTTCGCTCATGATCAAACAAAATGCCTGATGAGATTAGTCTCACACTTGATTGAACTAAACTGATAGTATTGATTTTGAACTTGGTTGTCATCCAAAGATCAATAAAAGACCTTAAAGATACCAATTATGAACTTGGTTGTCGTCCAAAGATTGATAATACTGATTCTGAACTTGGTTGTCGTCCAAAAGTCAATATGAAACTGCCAGGAGCTTAGTAAGAATCTTTTAAAATGAGGAAACACAACCAGCTTACAAGAACCAAAGCTTTCTATCCAACAGTCCTAACTTAGTCAAGAAAACTGTCATGCCCTTAGTTTGTTTGATAACGAAGTCATTTTTAATGTTGTTTCTAGCAAAAATTTGATTGATGATAGTCATGTGATCATGTCCCCTCGGGAACGAAATCAAAGGAAAAAGAATAAAATCCCTTTATTGAAAGAACATATCACTTGCATGGAATGGTTAGATTAAGAAAGAATGGATTAGAAGAAGTGAAGAAATGAAGGTGTGTTAAGAGTAAACACACAAGTACCAAATTAATCATGTTTAATATGTGAGTTTGATTTCATTCCTAATTGATCAAAGATTTCGGGAATCATGGATATATAAATAGATTGGATTTCAGATGAATTAAAAATAGAAAGGAGTTTGAGCTCAAATCCTTATGTTGTTCTTTAAAAAATGCATCATGCAATCTCTAAATGCAGCTACATGCAGACTCTTAGGACTTGTCACTGATTTGCAGATGTTGGAATATTTTTATCATCATTAGGCACTTTTCGAAATGGATACCACCTGATAGTATAACAATCACTAATACCCACTGATATTATGAAAGTATGAATACTATGTTTATTAAAATGTCAGAAATAGACTTAGGCATCAAGGCATAGAGCTAGGATAACAAAATAGTCACCTTCCTTTTATTATATCAGAATCTATGTAAGGCAAGATATTGGACCCGCAATGACCTTGAAAATTCATATCCTTGGGTACATTATGCTTCATATACCTTAGTGAGAATCTGAGTTAGAAAATAGACAAGGAAATTGTTTCAAACTCACCGTAGTTTACACATAACAAAGATCGAGATGTATGCGGCTATCCACCCATAGTGGCAACTCTTACCATAAACATCCAAGTTAGGTGAAATGTATAGGATCACTTGGAACAATCACCATATGCAGAAAACCAAGAAAACGTTATGCCCCCATCCTTGCGACCCTTTGTCTTTGCGCAGACGTCATGGAGTAACTTGGAAGACATAACACCTATCAATTGTGAATCAATCAAATAAAATTCATAACTACTTAGATGCCCCCAGTGAAAACAGCATGGGTACATAAAGAGTCATAATCAAACCAAGATCAAATTGTGTTTAGGTAGTATTGAGAAATACTATTGATTCATTTTTCAAGCACAGTAGAGATTCAGTAATCAAAAGTTTTATTTCAAGCAAATAGGTGTTCCATGTCTGTGTACATTGTTATTCATGTTTGTAATCTCGTGTAAGTCTTAGGAACATTGTTCATGCTAGTGCAATGTTTGTGTCATACTTGTGTCATGAAAGTGACAGTGGTAGTGAAAGTATCAAAAAGCATCGTATCATGAGACAAACCATCCTATGACGATCTAGCAGACACAACTTATCAAACTGGCAAAGATGCCCCCAGTGCTAAGACAAAAATGCAAACAAATCCCAAACAAGGATAAGATAGTTGTTTAGGAAACGAAGTCAGTGTTTCAATCGTGAAGGTTTAGTTTCATCATTGTATTGATAGATAAAGCACAGAGTTCAAATGATGCATGGTTTCCAGTGTGTAGAAGATTTGTAAAAGAATACCAATTCTCAAGCATGATCACATTTGTGTGCCCCCAATGTCTAGAAAGATATAGGGTGTTACAGATGGATTGATAGATCAAAAGTGGATCGGCAAAAGTGAAGGAAGTGGGTGAATGTCACCCTCAAGGAAAGTCTCTTCAAGATTACCGAAGCTAGGGAAAGATAATATAGCAATGTAGGCTCATAAAGTGGTATCAAATCTTATATAGGATAATGACCTAATGTCATGAAAAGTATGTAGGATATCATGTAGTCCAAAAGAGTGGACATGTCAAGAGAGTTCTTAGAACTTATTTTTCATTTTATTTTGTTCTTCCTTTTGATCAAGACCAAGGGGTCAACTGATAGGACAACATCATCAAGATAAGGCATGGTGTAGTGAGTTTTAGCTTGGAATAAGCAAGATCACGATAATGTGCAATGGATAAGAGAAAGTGAGCAAGATTATAGATGTCAATATGCAATTTGTTCATGGATAGGCTCAACCTTGTCAAGATCACCGGATGGAAAAATGGATGGAAGATGTTATGGAAGAAACTTGCCCCCAAGTGAAGAGTGCAAGTAGGAGGAATTATGCGTAACGCCTGTTTGCCAGGTTTTCATCACGGTACTTATCCAAGGCGCCACAAGAAGTGGTTTTCACCATAGGATGAATCTTTTTCTCTTTACTTTTGCTACCAAGGTGCCTGTTTACTAGGTTTTCACCAAAGCACTTTTTTTATTTTTTCTTTTTTCTTTTTTTGTTTTGATTTTAAGGAGGAACTTATGCATCACTCTCTTTGGATAGTGCTCCTTTGAAGGATATTTTATGATAGGCCAAGAACACTGAAAGTATGCTCAAAGATGTTGATAGGGTGATGAAACGGAGAATAAGAAAGATGGAAGCCAAGATTTTATGCAATGGACTGGATGAGAGAAAAAGAAGGAATGTAAGGACCCAATATGGAAGGATAGTAGGTGACAAGATCAACATCAACACACTCTTTGAAGGGTAGTGTATGGATTGAGTTTTTGATGTATGAACAGATAGGGATCTTAATACATAAGGACCCAAGATGGAGGAAGTATTCAAGGTAATGGATTTTGGGACATGAGGACCCAAAATAGAGTTAGAAGATGGACAATGTGTGAAAAAAGATGAAGGGGAAGCCTTTGGAAGCTTGGATGCCAATTCTGATTTTTCCTTTTTGTTCAAGCCTTTTAAGAGAGACTTGGGAGTCCACATAACTCTTGATTTTCCTTTGCTTTTGGATGATTTAGAATGAAATTCTTCCATGATGGATTTAGGAACCCATATTTTCTTTGATTTTATACTTTGCTCAGTTTTGGAACGTACTTCTTCCATGATGGATTTAGGAACCCATATTTTCTTTGATATTATATTCTTCTTAGTGGACCTTTGTGGTCTCTTGAATGTTTCCTTTTTCTTTGTATTCACATGTCAATTAGATTGGACACAGTGATCTTCATATGTAAGTGGATTCTTGAATTTTTTATTTCTTTGTTTGACATCCAAATTGCTTCCAAAAGACTTGGGATGTGTGGATGAATAAGACCGATATGGATGGTTCATATGGATGTGTTG
>MU223411.1:1962480-1980763 GCA_018584345.1 Thuja plicata | reverse complement strand
TGAAGAAGAAGATCTAGATGAAATAGAAGCACTTATGGCAAGAAGAATGTAGAGAGGCAAAGGTAAATACAAAGGCAAGTTACCACTTGTATGTTTTAATTGTAAAGAGATTGGACACTTTGCTGCAGGATGTCCTAACAGAAGAAAAGATGACAGAAGTAATGACAGATCTTTTGAGAAGAAATCTGACAGAGGTGATAAGAAATATTATAAAGGTTACCGACAATCAAAAAGAAGAGATACCAGAAACTACAAGGACAAAGGAAAAAAGGCTAGTTACCTAGCTGCCTGCAAAGATGAAGATACTGACACCGAACCTGATGAAGACATTGAGATTGTATTTGTAGCTATGAAGGATGATTCAGATGAAGATGAAAGGTATGTAGAAACTACACTCATATCTAAGGTCAGCAAGAATGACATCTAGATTATAGATAGTGGCTGCACTCACCACATGACCGGTGAGAAAGAGAAATTTAACACTTTTGAGTATTATAATGGTGGTACAGTAAGAATGGGTAATGCTACACCTTGCCCAATTGAAGATAAAGGAACAATAATGCTGAATAACCTGATTAAATGTGAAAATGCTTATTGGGTAAAATGATTGAATTATAATATGTTGAGTGTTTCTCAGCTGAATAATTCAGGACACAGATTAGCATTTAAGAATAAGAAGGCAAAGATCTTCAATGAATCAGAAAAATTGATTGGTACCGGTCAACAAACTAAAGGTAACTTATTCTATCTGAATGATACTAACACCACTTTCTTAATGACTAGAAATGAAGACATATGGTTGTGGCACAAAAGATTGTGTCATGTGAATTTTGACAACATGGATAAAATAAGCAGAAGGAGAAATGTAAGAGGCTTACCAACGATGACAAAGCCAGACAACATCATGTGCAAGAATTGTCAAAAAGGTAAAATGACTAAGTCTAGTTTCAAAAGCAAAACCCATACATCTGATGACATTCTAGAATTAGTCCATACTGATTTATGTGGACCAATGAGGACAAAGAGTTATTATGGAGATAGATATTTTATTTTCTTTATTGATGATTACTCTAGAATGATGACAATCATGTTTCTTAAAGATAAATCTAAAGCATTCGAGATGTTTAAATGGTATAAGGATATGGTAGAGAAACAAAGTAGTAAGGATATGAAATGTTTGAGATCAGATAGAGGAGGAGAATTTATATCAGATGAAATCACTAATTTCTGTAATGAGCATGGTATAATAAGACAGGTTTCTTCACCAAGAACACCGCAACAAAATGGGATTGCTGAGAGAAGGAACAGATCAATAGTTGATTGTGCTAGAACACTGATGATAGAGAAATGCATCACCCAAATCTTCTGGAGGAAAGCTGTCAGTACTGCTATCTACACACTTAACAGAGTATAATTGAAGAAGGACACAAAGAAGACACCTTATGAGCTATGGTATGGTAAAACACCCAATGTAAGTTACTTCATAATATTTGGTAGTCAATGTTATGTCTTAAAGGGTGATAGAAATGGAAAGCTTGACGCCAAGAGTTATGAAGGTATTTTTCTAGGGTATTCCACCAAGAGCAAAGCTTATAAATGTCTCATCAAGGCTTCTAACAAAATTGTTGAAAGTGCAAATGTAAAGATAGATGAATTTGCAGAAAAGTATGAGCTGGAAAGCACAAAAGAACTAGAGGACTAAAACAAGTTTGTATACTATGAAGAACTCAAAACTCTACCCGAGCAACAATGCTTAATTCTAGAACAACAGAATGTTGTAACTGACGGTCAAACTGATGTTACTGACAGTCAGGATAATAATCAGAATAATGTGCAAGGTGATGAAAAAAAAAATGAAGATCAAAATAATTAATCAAGATGATACACAAAGAGATGTACCTATACTTGCAAGATATGTAAGAAGAAACCATCGAGAGATCCAGATCATAGGAGATAAGAAAGCTGGTAAAAGAACAAGAAGTAAGTCTTTAAACTCAAATTGTTTAATTTGTGAGTTTGAGCCAAAATCTATCAATGCTGCACTAGATAATGAGGAATGGATAAGTGCTATGAATGATGAGATTGAAAATATTGAGAAGAACAAGACATGGTCACTTGTTCCAAGACCAGATGACAAGAATGTTATTGGTACAAAATGGATATTCAGGAATAAGATGAAAGAGAATGGAGAAGTCACAAGAAACAAAGCAAGACTAGTATGCAAGGGGTATGTACAATAAGAAGGTATAGACTATGGAGAGACCTTTGCACCCATTGCTAGGCTAGAAGGAGTAAGAATATTTCTTGCTTATGCTGCATTCAAAGGATTCAAAGTATATCAAATGGATGTCAAGTCAACATTCCTAAATGGAATACTTGAAGAAGAGGTATACATTGAGAAACCAGAAGGGTTTGTCGGTCTAGACAAGAGAAACATGGTATGTAGACTTCACAAAGCCTTGTATGGATTGAAACAAGCTCCTAGAGGCTAGTATGAATGACTTCATTCCTATCTTATAAGTATTGGATTTGTAAGGACTAGTGAAAACAATAATCTTTATTTGAAGGAAGATACTGATGCTAACACTTTGATTGCTGAAATATTTGTTGATGACATCATATTTAGAGGCAATGATATGCTATGAAAATAATTTACTAATGAGATGAGCAAAGATTTTGAGATATCTATGTTTGGAGAGATCAAGTTCTTTCTTGGTTTATAGATCATTCAACAAAGTGAAGGTATTTTTATTACACAGTCCAAATACATCAAAGAGGTCCTGAAAATATTCAAGATGGAAGATTCCAAACTAGTTGGAACACTGATGGCTACTGGATGTAAGTTAACAAAGGAGGAAAAGACAACATAGGTAAATCAAACTTTGTACAGATCAATGATTGGAAAACTCATGTATGCTGTACACACTAGACCAGATATTGCACATGCAGTAGGAATTGTTGCTAGATTTTTTGCTAACCCCAGGGAATCACATATGGCTGATGTGAATATAATTCTAAGATATCTGAAGAATACTGAGGGATTTGGCTTATGGTATAGAAGAGAAGGCAAATTTGAACTTAAGGTGTTTACCAACGCTGATTGGGCTGGAAATCTTGATGACAGGAAGAGAACAACTAGAGGAGCATTCTTTATGGGTGACAAAATTGTCACATGGATTAGCAAGAAGCAAGGATGCATCTCTCAGTCTACTACAAAAGAAGAATATGTTGTTGTTGCTGCAAATTGCTCAAATATTGCATGGATCAAAGAGTTAATGGAAGGTATGAATATGAAAATCTTAGAACCAGTAATTATTTATTGTGATAACACCAGTGTAATAAACATTTCCAAGAATCTAGTCATGCATTCCAAGACTAAACACATTGCCATCAAGTGTCATTATTTGAGAGAACAAGTTTAAAAAAAGGAGGTGATACTTGAGTATGTGCAATCAAAAGAATAATTGGCTGATATCTTCACCAAGCCACTGCCCAAGGATACATTTGAGTACTTGAGAAAGAGACTAGGGGTCAAACCCTTGTCTGCCAGTCAGTAATATGATTGAAGGTTGCATCAGCCTACATATTATCATAATATCATTCATGTTGATGCAAGTAAAAAGATGAACTTCAAAGATACATCTATATACAGATAGGTATATATCAAAACCGAGCACCAAAACATATTGTTATATTGCTGATGGATAAGGGAAATTTAAGGAATATATTATGGATAGGAGAAAAGTGATTGCTTGACATGAATGTCAGATATTTGCAAAATATTTGTTTGGCATTGTTGTCAAAGGGAGAGAGATTATCCATATTATCACATTCTTTTGAAAAAAGGAGAAAAGATTATCCATTATCAGATTACTCCAACAAGAAGAGATTATATCCAAAGGGAGAGAAAGTTGTATAAAAAAAATACACAAAGGGAGAGTTGTTGAAAAGAGAATCAAAAGAGAGAAATTGACACGAGAAGAGGACTCAACACATCAGAAAGCAAAGAGCTGCAAGAATCAAATCTAAGCTTAAACAAAGCTTATAGGAGATCAGACATTTATCATTTATCAAACAAAAGATTGGTAGTTTGATGAATCTCAACTGTTGTATTTCATATTGTATTAGAAATAGTATAGTATGATAATATAGTGTGTTGCCATCAATGCCAAAGGCAGAGATTGATGACATGTAACTGATTGAATGTTTGATAATGTTAAGTTGAAGATAATGCAAGGCATTAAATTAGTTAATGGTTTATATTGTTATTGATGTCAACTTGATATCATCTGTGCGGTCATGTACATAATGCCAAAAGACTTCAGAGAATCAATAGAACAAAGGTTATGCTTTCAACAATACATAAATGTCAAATATTCGCTAAGTGACAGATAACATTGACGGAGTGCACACCATCGGTAAAGGCAAAGAAGAAAAGTCACAGTGATACCCGACGAGCAGAAGACAATGTTGCTTGACGAAGCTAAATCACAGGATGCCTGACAAGATGAAAATAGAGTTGCCCGACAAGTAAAAATCTAATGATGCCCGATGGATGAAGATCCCAAAGTGAACTGGAGTCATGCCAATGAAACTATCAGTTATCATCGACAACTAACTAAAGAATTGACTGACGGAACAGAAAGTTTAGAAAATGACAAAATATCTAGCTAGAAAGAGCTAAAGATAGACTTAACTGGTTGTTTTCTTTGTTTTATTCGACCAGAGTTAAGTAATTGATTTAAAGAAGATTTGTACAGTTTGCAAGAAGATAACTACAAGATAAATCATGAGTTATTCTTTAAATCAAATTGGTTGGATTGTTTTTCACGCCAAGAATCAAGAAACAGTAAATATCATGTCTATGTAAGAGACAAGCTTAATTCATTTTCGTAACATCACATTCACGAAAAGGGGATTAAGGGGAGTGAATGAAGAGAGGATGCTGAAGAGAAACTAATGAAGAAGAACTTCATATAGTCTTGATCAATCAAGCTAAAGGAGAGCTAAATAATTCTACAGACACCGACGAACAGTGAAGCACAACATCATGGAGTAGAAAGTGTGGAGCACAAAGAATTGAATTGATACATTGATCAGAGAGGTAATGTACTTAAATAGATCTAAAAATGTGCAATTCAAAGTTGCATTGGAAACATGTCATAGTGTTTCAGTTTAACCATTGAAGCATCAAGTCTCTTAACAGAGCAGGACTTAACAGTCTTTTATATATTGAGGTACATCACAAGGAGTTCCAAAAAGGTTGATTCATGAAAGTAGCATTGGATTTTCCCGATACCTATTGACAGTCTAAGAAGGAGGTTGATTCAAGGATGGTAGCAATAGATGCATGATACTAAGTGACAACCTCTATGTATAAAATCCTCTAACAAGGTCGCACTTAACAGTGTGTTTGTAACCTTTAACAGGGTTGGCTCCTAACAAGGCTCACTTCAGAAGAGTGAGAATTTGGGGTACCGGTCCCAGTGCTTTTTCCCTTAACAAGGTTTCCACATTAAAAATTCATGTGTTATGTGTGTATGATTCATTTCTTTATTTTTTTGTATCTGACATAGTTAACACTGGGTTGATCAGTATACTTTGCTTATTTAATGAGTTTCAGTAAATAGTTATACTACTTATCGGTAACCAAGGAGAATAAGGACAGACAAGGAAAACCGACAGATGGTCATTCATTATAAGTATTTCATGGCATGCATCTTGTAGGGACTTAATAATCTGAGGTTTATTTGATTGGTGGTTAATGTTTGAAGGATAAATTTTGAGGCCACTGATTCACCCCCCCTCTTAGTTATTACTAACACAACTTTTAGCAAGGGAGAAAGAGGATATACAGTAGACTTGATAGATATTATTCCAATAAGGATGCCTTTAATTTCAAAAAGGTTGAGGGGGGATCATGTGTAAGGGTTATCACATCCACATTATCATATCACCATCCCATCTTGGTTGGGATTGTATCAAATGACACTCTAGTGGATTCAAGACCCAAAAAGGATGCCTTTTCACTTAATATCAATTTCCTAGAAGATGAAGCCATTAAAAATGTAGTATTCATTATCAGAAAATTCAATTCACGGTCACTAGATTATAATAGTGTTATTGACAGATGGGTTCAAAATATAAGAGTTGGAAAACACTCTTCAAGGTAGTAGGCATGAAGAAAGCTAAGAATTATAGGAGACAAGAATATGATATGCATAATAAGCTCTTATATGTTGAAGACAACATTTAGAAATATCTTCATAATCACAATGCTAGAGAAGCCCTCACCCAAGCAAGGGATTATTTGATAAATAATCATAACACTAAGATACATAGGGGCCAAAATCAGGGCTAGAGTGAATTGGTTGAACCATGGAGATAAAGGCTCCACATTTCTCTTTCAACTACTGAAAAGTAAAGAATCTAGGGAGAGTATTTATAACATTAGGGAGGGGGGAGTTAACCTCATTTATCAGAATGAGATATTAAAGGCTTTTACCTAGTTTTATACTAATTTGTTTACTTTAGAAGATAAGTGTTCAACCATGAAAAGGGAAAGAGAAAAGATCAAAAGCATCATCCCCTAAAAGGTTTATGTAGAATATGTTGAAATTTTAGGTATAGGGATCAAAATTGAGGAAGTGAGTCGAGCCATAAGAACCCTGAGCAGTGACAAGGCACCTGGCCTAGAAGGACTGCCTGTATAATTCTACAAAAGCAAAATTAGTTGGATAGGAAAGGAGCTATGCTAGGTATATAGTGAATCCATATCTCAGGGGCCACTAGGGAGGGAGATTAATACTTGCCTCATCAAGATGATCCCCAAAATGGAGAAAAAGAATTGGTAAAGAAGTGGAGACCGATTACATTACTTAATATTTCATATAAGATTATGGCTAAGGTGTAAGCCAAAAGGTTAGAAAATATTCTCCCTAAAATTATTAACCCTAACAAAATGGCTTTTTTCAGTGGGAGATATATATTGGAGAACCTTCTCACATGTTGGGAATCCATGAGTTGGCCAAGGATTCAGAACAAGAAGTGAGCATGCCACTAATAGACTATAAAAAGGCATATGACATAATTGAGTGGAGATTTATTCTTATGATGATGGAGAGCATGGTATTTCCTAAAAACTTCTAGAAGATGGTAAGAGTGTTAATGGTGTATTCTAGTGCAAAGGGAGAAGTTAATGGATGTAAGTCTAATTGCATTCTCCAAACCATATCCATTAGGCAGGGTTGCCCACTTGCCCCATCACTATTTGTAATAACAGTAGATGTACTACATTATCTGCTAAGAGATAACTCCCTCTCCCCAAGAGTACAAGGATTTACTCTTCCTAATGGGGAGGATTTGACAAATGTGTAGTTTTTAGATGATATTATTATCCTGGTGGAATTAGATTAAAGCAATTTTGGGGCTCTGATGACTAAACTGGACCTTTTTTGCATGGTGTTAGGGAGTAAGGTTTCTCTCCCCAAATCCATTATGTTAGGATGGAATGAGAATCCCCATCCTTGTTTAGAAAATATGAACTTGCAGCAGGGTCCTAAGCACCACGTTAGATACCTTGGGATCCCTTTTGTTCTATTTCCTTCTTTGAAAGACATGTGGGATTGGATCAAATGAAAAATTGATAGGAAGTTGAGAAAGTGGAATAAATACTATTTATCCTTGGCTGGGAGATACCAAGTATGTAAACAAAATTCTTTCATCCTACAATATTTATTACACCTCTAATTGGATTTTTAACCAGTACTAGTTCAATAACATTTAGAAATAGGTCAAGGACTATCTGTGGTCTGATGGAAAAGGACCTAGAAAAATACATGCAATGAGGTGGCAATGGTGCTCCATGAACAAAGGGATTGGAGGGTTAGGGCTTGAGGATCTCAAATTGCAAGGTATTTCTCAAACTACCAAGTGGATCTTCAAGGCTCTGCAAGTACTGGAACCATGGAAGATACTAATTAGGAATGTCATCTATAGGGTAGTCCCAAGCAAGGGAGCTTCATCAAAGGGTCTTCACCTTTGTGACCTCGATGTTGGTCTTTTTTTGATAAAAGTGGTAGGTTCAAATATATTTAAGGCTATTTGGAAGGGGTAGGATTAGGCGAGGCATCTTATATCCCATAATGATGTTATCTCAAAAGGAAGCAAGATTTGTGATGAAAGATCAATATGGTGGAGTTTGAGGCATAAAGGAAAACCCCTTCCATTACTATAAGGATACTCAACAAAGAGTTGGATAGTGGAAGGGATAAGAAGAATGGAGGATATTATCAAAGATAGGAAATTAATTGAGTGGGAGGAACTCTGTTAGTGTGTTGATATTCCATAGGTACAATGGAGGACATACTCTATCCTAAAGGAAGCATGTCAGCCTACATCCCTCCCTAAACAATGCAATACTTTTGATAGTAGTCTATCTCCTTCAAATAGCCTAATGGAACATCTCTCCCATGTGTCAAAGAAAAGTATATCCACTCCCTCTTGGATTATAATGAAGATATTATCTATCATGTTAACTCTTGCTTGGGGGTGAATCTTGGTTATGCCTTTTGGTGTAAAAGATTTGAAGCACTTTGGGGAAAACTGGTAGAGCCTAAGAAATTTTTTTTTGTATGGATATTAATACTTCATAGTATCCCTTTGAAGCATCCCAATTTGGATTACAATCTATGTGCTCTGTTGAAAACCCCAGAGACCCTGAATCACCTATTTTTTGATTGCATGTTTGCTAATGAGATCTAGAAATTGTTTGGTTTCTACATTAATGGGAACATCAATATTATTAAGATAGTTATTGATAATGTCTCGAGCCTTAGGAATGACTCTAATTTTTTTGTATCTTGTCTTTCACTTGAAATTATTTACATTATTTAGAAATTTAGAAATAACAATGTGTTCAGTGATAGGGTTAGAGCTCTTACTAAGTCTCAAAGGAGACTCATTTTTCATAACATTGACATGCATGTCTTAGTCACCATGAAGCTTGCAAGGAATAAATTGGAGGACTTATTTCAGGATGGTACTATAAGAGTTTTCAAATGGAAGATTTCCCATGGGCATACATAGGGAAGACGCGGTGAGGAGAGGACACCTTTGAGATGACATTTGTACAAATTTATGGTAGAGTTAAACCAATAAAGGGAAATAAATGATAGGGTAGTAGAGGCACCAGCTGCAATTGTTCCTTTAGAAGTCATACCACTAATTGTGAATGAGGCACCTCCAACTCCTATATAGGTTCCATTTGATGTAATAGTGCCACACCAATACAAATAGCAAGTCTTGGATGATAAGGTCCTGGAATGGATGGAGGGATAGCTATGTTGGGTTGCTTGGATAGAGAGACAAGGGGAGGACTAATGCTATGTCCAATTTGTGTAATTGTTCATACTTTTTGTGCAAGGATCTAGTTGTAGTCAGCAACTTGTACACAAGACATATATTGTTTATATGTTTTCATTTGTTGTTTATAGATATTTTTTGTATTAGATATGTGATGTAACAACTAGCATGAAGTATCAATGGGTTGTGAAGTAAGGGTATGTAACAAGTACTATGATAAAAACAACTTCATTTGTACTTTGAATACATTATATCTAATACCAAAAAAAATTATAAATAATAAAATATACTAAGAAATTATTATAATTAAAAATAATAATGTCTTCCATTTTGTGTTACGACTGCCACTAGCTTATATATTCATTTTCATAATATATATAAAATATGCTGAGAGATATCCTTCTTGAAGCGCTTATTTTTAATCATATTCACCATAAGGTGTAATAGGTGCCTCAAGAAGGATATCTCTTGGCATATTTTATATGTATATTATAAAAATAAATAAATAAATATATAAGCTAGTGGCAATCGCAATGCAAAATCGAAGACAAGTCCATTGGGAAGAAAGTGCATTTGAAACACAAGTCCACAATGGGGAGAGATACACCCTCTAGGCATAGCTTGGCCAAAATAATTTTAAATTTTAAATTTTTTAAATCGAGATCAAGATTATAATGTAATTGATAAGAAGCTTTGTATTTGAATGATAATGATAAAAATCTTAAAAATAACATTCAATAAGTTAGAGTTATATTATTTATTATGTATTTTTGTATTTAAATATTAAAGGTAAAAAATTATATAAATAGAATAATTTTTATTTTATTTCTAATTTAAACAATTTAAATCTTACTTAAATTAATTAAACACATCTTAATTAATTATAATTCTAGTCTTAATATAATTTTTAAATTTTTTTAAATCATAGTTTCATTTCCATAATCATAATTATAGAAATGAAAAAAATTATAATATTATAGTTGCAATTTCTATAATTTTTATGATCTATAATATAAATAATATTTAAAATAATTTAAATATTTCTAATTTAATATGATTTTTGAATAATAATTATATTTTATTATTAGATTAATAGCTCTGTATGGGGCAACACCTTTTGAATTAAATCACAAAATAGGAAAATTTTGCTTGGCCTGTACCAGATGAGGCCACAATGGGGGAACTTCACCCCCAATGTAAACCATCCCAAAAAAACATATGTGAATCCCCAAGAGATAAATGGGGACAACAAAAAAGGACAATTAAATTTGAAATTTTGCTCCATTCTTGGAATGAGAGCGAAGAATCATGTTTTTGAACTATTGTCCAATTTTCTTAATAAACCCTCAAGGCTTTGGTTCTCCTTTGATTTTTTAGCTAGTTCTACTTTTTCCTCATCTAAATCAATTATGGATTTATCTAATTTCTCTTCCACATCCATATATTTCTTCATTCCAGCTTTAACACTATGTTTCCCTTAAGGATGAGAATTACTCAAATCTCACTCATCTTTCCCTTCCAAACCTATACCATGTGATGAAGTTGTCTTGACCTGATCCTTTCCTAGCGAAGATTGTCCAACTTTGGTCCCTATGGCGATAACCAATAGTGGGGACAAGAGATCTACCCTACCTATTGAGGGATCCAAAGTATCAACCCTGCTCTTTGACAGATCCAAAAGAGAAAAAATCTCATTGATCACAACATTCCTTTCTTTCCATGAATCCTCTTTATCACCAAAATAGTGGTGAGGAGAGACATCCCTCTACCAAGTAGCTTGATTATCTTTCTTTATTTTGGAGGATTAGGTAGCTAGATGACCAACATTATAGCACATACAACAACGAAAGGGAATATCTTTGTAGTCTACCATTTGGCTCTAACATTTGCTAGAAGTTTGAAGAGAGAGCTATATAAGAATATCTTTGGTGATGTCTATTTAAACCAAAATACAAGCATAGTTTGTGTGGAGGTTCTTTGAGAACCCCTCATCAACACCCAAAAATTTCCCCAAAGAGTTTCCAATTGCCTCAAAGAAAGAGTCTAACAAAAACTGCAATGGTAAATTCAGGAGTCGTACCTAGATCAGAATTGTGGTCAAAGATTTAGAATTTAGGTCAAAATATGGATGCCAAGGTTTTAGCATCAAGAGGTGCTCCTCAAAGTCTCATTGGTGATCATAGTGAATTGTTCACCAATCTTGGATTTCTTCAAAGATCACCACAAAAAACACTCCTTGCATAGGGATGAATTTGAATGTCATCCTTCAGAACAGGGCTCCAAGTGTTTGAAATCCATTGATGAAATTTAGACAAACTCTGTCAAAACCCTTTGAATTTGTTGATCAAACCTTTCATGGAAAATAAAGCTTCATTTTCTACGACCTCTATAAAAATATCCTCTCCTAGCACCACTTTGAAAGGGGTAATAATAGATTATAGTTTCAAAGACAAAACCCTAGCCAAAATTGGTTGCAGAAGCGACACAAATTGATCTTGTGAGACATCAACAGAAGGCTTATTATCCCAAACAAGAGGGAAACTATTATTAGAGGACCTAGGACCACTAGTTACCTAATGTGTTTTATTCCAATAATCCTGTTGGTGAGCATCAAAGTAGTTGGACGAAGAAGGGAGAAGAGAAGATAAATTTTTAGAAACACTAGAAATGAGAGCATCAAATCACCGAGCCATACCAAAGATATGGTGCTTATGTTTCCAACTATCCCTACCACTATCCATAGTAGCCCTGGACAAAGAAGGCCTCAAATGTTTCCATGCATCTGAAACTCACAAAAATTGATGTTGATCCATATGGCTTAATTATGCATAGGTAGGACCACGTAAGGGATTCTTCCTTTCCTCCAAACTACCTCCATCATCCTTCAATCAACATGAATAAAATTCACCTTGCTTTTTTTTGAATCTTCTATGAGGCCTCCAATAATCAAAATCACTCCAATTTTGGGCTCCAACATGCCTCCTCAAGTGCTACGAAGAAACCCTAACAGTATAAGTGAGCAAAAATGCCATCATTTTTCTTTAAATTCTCCTAAAATGTAATAATAATTATATTTTTAGTATAATAAAAATACTTTAATGATATTCTACATAATATATATATAATATTTTTAATGCAATTGTTTATACAATTTATTGTTCAATTGAATAGTTGCATTAGAAGAATTTGAGGAAAATGAAGAGAAATATGCATACTAATTGCAAAGATAGTATTTTTGGTGTAATTAAGGTGTTGTACCTACTAAATTATTCTCCAATTATATTTACCTAGGGAGATCACATAGGAATATTCCCACTTTATGTGGTTTATCACATTATCATTTTTCCATCTTAAGTGGGACTTCCATATTGTGTGCACTTATCACTTTGTCACTTTTCCACCTTTGGAGGGTGATACACCATTAGTGGACGTGTTGCACAAACATCTTTCCACTTTGGAGAGTGGTCCACCTTTAGTGTGTTAGAATAACTGAGAGGGGGGTGAATCAGTTAGAATAAGTTTCCTCACAAATTATCCTACATTCCTAAATTCCTCCAGATGTATATCAAAACAAATTCAAACATATAATTCAACTCGGTGAAAATGTATTCTGTAATCTCAAACTTTGATCAATAGTGTTTACCGAGTATCAGTAAATTAATACTGTGATTACCAATCTAGGTCAATAAAATAAAGTGTAAAATAAAATAACAATCCACAACATTCATGCACATTGATACAAATTTTTAATGTGGAAACCCTACTAAGGGAAAAACTGCATGGGACCGGTAACCCAAAATATTTTCACTCTTCTAAAGTGAGCTCGGTGAAGAGCCTAATGACCTTATGGCAAGACATGTTTTCAATTAGTGCCAAAACACTTAGTCATCACATAGTTGACCGAGCCAGCAGTGCAACCCAAGCAGTTACATTGTAACCCGAGTAGTGGCAGTGTCGACCGAGCAGACATTAATCAGTATCACTTGAGTGATCAATATGACCTAAGTACATAGTGTAGCCCAAGTGCTAGAGTTTACTATGTTTCCTGAGCGACAACATAATGCCCGAGTGCCAGTATATCACCCGAGTGGGCTACTGGATCAGAGTAACAGTTTTGGGCTGACTTAGCTTATATTATTTGATATTAATTTATCTTATGGAAGCCGACTTACATAAGTATTTGATTTGGATAAGGTATAAATATAAGGTGTTTTGTTCATCCAAATATATGTGTAGAAGTGTGTATGAGAATATGAAGTGGCAGATTGTTTAAGAGGCTACAACAGTATAAGGAACAACAGAGACTCATCCATCACAGTCAGGTGATTATTTTTTATATCATTGGATCTTATTCAGTGAATCAAATTTGCATAGAAGATTATCTACTGGTTCATCCTAACAGGTGCATCAACAAAATGCTCTAACAAGGTGGACTTCATAGTCCTTTACGAATCTCCTAACAAAGTTGCATACTTAATTGTATTATACTAAATCCTTTCACAAGTTGGACCTAACAGTCCTTATTGATCCTAATAGGGTAGGCCATTAGAAGTGGTCAATTGTAAGATTTAACAGGCTAAAATTATTCTGCAGTAATGAATCTTGTGGGTACCATCCCCACCCCAGTTTTACTTTCTATTTGGAATGTTTATGGGTAACCAAATATCGTGTCAAGTGTTGTGGATGTTTTATTACTTTTTTTGTTTCATGCACGCAATCAGATTAGATAATATAATAAAGGATTAAAGAGATTAAGTTTTATTGGTTCCTGATTCACCCCCCNTTCCCCCCCCCCCCCCCCTCAGTCACCTAGCCTCAACATATTTCCAACAATTGGTATTAGAGCTAAAGGTTCTCTTAACAAAATTTTAACAACTCAAGCAAAGATCAGAGGCAATGGAAATATACAGACTGGAGAAAGCCATTTAAAATGAAAAGATAGATCTACAAGTGGCCATGGATCAAATCAAGAAACTCAAGGAACACCTCTCTCTTTCCCAGAAAAGAAAATATTTAGCAGTACAAATGAATGACAAAAGTTACATAGAAGAAAGAATTGAAGACTTATGCAAAGAAAGAAGTTCCAAAGAAGGAGATGTAGCAATTGAAGACCTACTTGAAAAGATCTCAATTTACATGAATTAGTCAAAAAGTTGAAAAGATAACAAGAAATTCATTCTGTCAAAATATGTGAAGTCATGGAACAAAAGAATCAAGCAGAAAATGATCGAGAAATGGCACAAGAAGAGAAAAGATTTCTAAGTACAAGATTAGAGGAAAAAGAAAATGAAATCCATCATTTGTCACTTTAACAAGAAGATATGATAAATCAACTCAATAATGTAAATCAATAAGTTATTAATCCGAGGACAAAAAATGAAAGACTGCAGAATAATCTCAATACTGAAAAGCAAATAAATGAGAGTATGATGAATTCACAGGTAAGCATGGATCAGTTGACAGAGAAAACTCAACTCAGACATCATGGACAGACTGGATTAGGTTATATTGAACAAGGTGAATCCTACAACAAGGAACTCAAAAGAACAAAAAACCTACTTGTAATCATTGTGGCAAGTTAGGGCACACAACAAATAAGTGTTGGAGCAATGGAAAGCCAAATTTTAATGGTAAATGCTACAGATGCAATAAACATGGATATAGAGCAAGTGAATGCACTGAGAAACCTAAGTTTGAAGGAAAACTTTTCAATTGTAAAAAACAAGGTCACAAATCCTCCGAGTGTAGAACTAAGAAATGGAACCCCGCTGAACAACTAGCTAAAGCAATTTTTGATTGGGATTACAACACATGGAGCAGATGTTGTCACTGTGGTGAATATGGGCATATTGGTGCAAAATGTGTAAAGACTCACCTCAGAAAAGGGAATCATACTAAGAGATGTTATGTATGTAAAAAACTCGGTCATCTAAGCAAGAATTGCATGAACAGAGAAAAAGTAGATACTGGTTTTGAGAAAGGCAAAGCAAAAGTTTCTAAAATCAGAACTCAGATGAGTCAGCAGTGGGTAAGGAAATCTCCTGAGAGTTCATATCAAAACAATGAAGGATCGAATGGAATCCAAAGCAGTGAATTGGATGGATCTACCATCTCTGAATAAATATGCAAGGAGACTACTCGAACTATGCATACAAGCCATCCTACATCAGTTCCAAACATGCTAGCAAGTCCAAATCAACATATTGATGCACTAGGACACATTATAGTTTTAACCGAGTCAGGATCTCAGTTACATCCGAGTTACACAGGCTTAACCAAGTTAAGTTGGGTTGTATGGTTTTGAGGATGTAGAAGTTAGTTTTTGCTGAGCTTCATTCCAAGCTATGTCAACTACCATGTATAGAGCATTTAATGAAAAATAAATAGTAAAATCTCTTATAAAAGATGAATTGGAAAGGTTATTGTTTACAAAGTTTTTCAGTTTGCAGAGCGATTCGGAGTGAATTTGTGTTCGAAAGTTTTAAGTTGCAAAGTCTTATCAAACCTACAAGCATAATGACGTCTACATCCAACAACAAGGTTAAGAAAGGATCTGAGATGTTGGTGAGGAATGCTATCTGTGAACCTCCAAAGTTTAAGCTTCATGTAGTGATTGCAGAGGAGATAGATCTGATGGGAGCTCATTCCCTAATTCCTCTAAGGGTATTGTTGATCAACAACATTTGAGCCTTCTATCATTGCACAGTTCAACAACTAAGGACATTGGAAATGAATAAATCATATGAGAAACTCTGTGAAGCTGGGAATTTGAAGCTAGAACACAAACACCTTGAAGTCAAGGGTTTGACTCATATCATGCATATTCCATAGAACTTTAAAATTAAGTGGATTAGGTTTGTTTTGAGCCATGTTCATGACATGCATCTATGGATGGAGCAACTAGTGAAGATTACCAAGACAATGGTACACCGTGTTACATGGTATCCTATGCTGGACAGGTCTAAAGCTACCAAAACCCTACCCCAGGATGACCTAGATAAGAAGACTCTTGCCGAGTAGGACAGAAGAGGCATGAGATTAAATGTAGTTACAAACATGGAATTGAATTTTGGGATTCATGTAATTGCACACAAAATCTACAGTTCTAGCCGTCCAAACATTGTACCATGTGAGGCTGTGAACTTGGCATACAAGGTGGTCAAGAACAACCTCTCGTTCAACCTTGGTGAGTTGCAACTCATCTAATCGAGCAAGAACATGGAAAGCATCCAGGCATCAAAGACCAATCCATGTAAGTTTGGTTCACTTCTAATCTACATATTCTTTTATATTCATAAGTTTTTCCCTTCCAAAGGCACAATTGTTTGGAAGAAGGACAAACTCATAGTGTATCAGGTAAATGTCTTCATAGCAGAATTAGGAGACAATTTTGAGAGCATCATGGATGCATATTTTGAGAAGTTCAGACAAAATATGCAGAATAGGTATAGAATTCCTAAACATTTATTGAAGATTACAAAGATTATGTTTGTTTCCTATTTGACTGTGATAAAGTATACATCTAGACATTCAAACATAGGGTTGCATGGGTGAAACTTCTTTCATATGAGTTTAACATAGATAAGACCAAAGATACCATTGAGGCTCTTGTGAATGAGCATGTTGACCCCAAAGAACCATAATTTGGTACCTATGAAGAAGCTAAGAGTATAATTTATTTTGAAATCGAGATTCCTAAGATTTTGAAAAGAGGAAAGAAGAGGTTAGAGCAGTTTGGAAAGAAGTATGGGAAGACTTCAGACTCTCCTCTTTCTATCTCTGAAAGAAAAGAAGATGGAGTTAAGATAGAAGATGATGAACCCAAAAAGTAAGAGGAAGAGATAGAAACTGGACCTCCTAAGAAGAAGAAGAAGAAGGTAACCCCCAAGCAGAAAACAAAGATCTCTACCCCTATCATCACTAAAAGAATATCTAAAAGGAAACTTATATTGCCTAAGGAAGATGAAGAAGAAGATATAGTCACATTTAAGAAACCCCCACCTACCTTTGAGAAGAAAATTGAAGAACTACGAGAAGGTAGTGGTATGAGCTCTCTTAAATCATTGAAATATGCTTCCAAAACTAAGGATGAACAAAAGTAGATTGAGGAAGTAGTTGTAGAGAAAATGACAAGATAGAAGTATGATCTATGTGAACTGAAGAGTCATATGACTAAAGATCTATTCAAGGAAATATATGCTCCTTGGAGCAATGCAGTTTGAACAGAAAAGGATACTAGAGAACATACCTTGAGGCAATTCATGCCTACTATGACAAATAAAGAGGTTAAAGAGGCCATGACCAAATATGAAAGAAATCACACTCCAAGGCTTAAGACCTTTTAGATATTGAACAAGAAGATAGCGGAAGTGGTGCAGGCTAAAACAAAGATATGGAAGATAGTCTTGGAAATAAGGGAAGAAGACAAGGAATAAGTACTGAGTACAAACCTCAAGGAAAGATTGATGATGTAGATTTACCTGAGGTGGAAACTATTGAAGAATCCAACACAGAACATATTACAATAGAAGTGATGGCATCCCTGCCCCAATCACCTATACAGATCATCCTATCTCCAAGAAAGGATAAGTCTACTGAATCTACATCTGGAATAGTAGGAACTGAGCATCAAGCTCCACCTACTACTGGGCTAAACCTAACCAAGTCACAGAAGGTGACTATGAATGTTTCTTCAGTGAGCATTGATGCTACAGTTGGTGAAGAAAATGTCAATGACCTATTCCAACTGAATACTGAGGGGAAAATTGAGGAAAGAAAGGATATGGATGATAGTGGAAAAGGTAAGGAAATTGTTCCTTCACCCAATCCCAAGGATAGTGGAAAAGGGAAGGAAACAAATACTGATGATATTGATCTTGAGAAATATATTGTGATTCCAAATTGGGATCTATCCAACTTG
>MU223411.1:1943804-1954737 GCA_018584345.1 Thuja plicata | reverse complement strand
TCTTCCTCTTGCATCTTTAGAAAAGATTGCCTATGCAACATCATGAGCTGGGCTACTAAATTCAGCTCTTCCTCCTCATCTCCTAAGTCTGGCCAAATAGGTTCTCCCAAATCTGGCTGGGGTTGGGCAGGAGGATATAGGGGTAGCTTCCTTATGACTTGACCATTTGAAATTGTCATACTACCTGATCTGCAATTAATTTTGGCATCAGTGGTGGCTAACCAGGGTCTTCCCAAGATTTTAGGATAGCCAACAAAGTTTACTTTAGGTGATAGGATAAGAAAATCAGCAGGATACTCCCATGAATCTAAGGTTACTATCACATCTTCTATGAGACCCTCTGGAGTAACAGTTGAACTATTAGCAAGTTGTAACACTGTGGCTATTGTTCTTAAGCCTTCTATGCTTAGCCTATGCATTGTATCTTTAGTCATCACATTTATTGCTGCTCCCAAATCAACTAGAGCATTTCTCACAGTCTATCCATTTATTATCAAGTCAACTACTGGACTGCCAGGATCTGAATACTTTGCTATTACCACCTTTCCTAACATGATATTTGCTAATTTCCCTACAACATGTACTATTTGAGGTTCTTTCTTCTTCCATCCTGGCTTCTTAAGGCATGCTTCCTTAATAGCCTTTCCATAAAGAGGTATATCTTTGATATCTTGGAACAGAGGGATTTGAATGTTCATATTTTTCAGCTGCTCAATAATATCAAATATTTCTTCCTCTTGGGGTATAGGTTTTTCTTTGTTTAGCCTATGTGGAAAGGGTGGATTTGAAGTGTGGACAGTAGTTCTGCTGGGTATATCAGTCGGTTGGCTGGTATTTGATAGTGTGGCTTCTAGAAGTAGTGCTGCAGGAGTGTCTGCAACTTCTGTGATAATAGGATATTCAGGTGTAGGAAGGGTGGTACCGGACCTCAAATGGATATCAGATATCTCTAATGAATAAGTAGGGCATTGCTGAGTGTCAGTAGTGTACGTTTGCTGCTGCTACTATTTGTTGTTTGGATTTGGCTGTGGTTGAGCAGGCAATTGAGTTGGCTTTGGATTAGCATTAGTTGCTGTAGGAGGTCACATTATTGTAGGTGGTTGCACTGGAGGTTGTAATTGTGGACAACCAAAATTTTGGTTAGGCCACTGTGGAGGCCCCCTCTATTGATTAGTTTGCTGCCAATTTCCTTGCGGTGGTTGCCATTGATTCTGCTGATTAGGCCACTAGTTATTTTGCTGATTTTGCCATTGGTTATTTTGCTGATTTGGCCACTGATTATTTTCTGGGTTTTTCCATTGGTTATTTTGCTAGCTAGGCCATTGGTTATTCTGCTGGTTTGGCCACTGAGGTTGAGAGTACTGAGAAGTGTTCTGATAATTTTGGTTTTTCCACTGATTATTGTTAAAATTTGAAAATTATAGAGGATCTTGTGGCATACCTTATCATGAAGCCCATGGTCGATGTTGAGCAACAAAGAACACTTGATCATTGTCTCCTTCTATCTTCATGTAGTCAGTTGGAAAATGTTGATTTTCCAGGTTTGCTACCAGCTTACATCCGCAGTCGTTCTTTTGTCTGCGGTAGTGTGGACAGTACTCAGCCAATTATGATTTAGCTTCTGCATGCTTCTTCTTGGCAGCCATTGTGTCAAGATGTGTAGCTACATCATTTATAATATCTTGCTTGAAATCCACAAGCAAATTAGATATCTCCAGCTTTGAAATTCCTGAACCAATCACTTTTGTGACTGTGGGTCGGTATCCTTTGCCTTTCTTCATAGTTGACCTTGAGTAGTTGAGACAGATTTTTTTGAGGTCATCCCAAGAGGATTGGGATATGTATCCACCAACCATCAAGTCTAATGCTTCCAGACAGTTGTCATTTTCCCCTCTCAAGAAGACTAGTTTCTGTGAATCCTTTGCCAGTACATGCAGGGGATTCTTTTGCATTATGTACAAAAAATGTGAAACATAGTCCTCCAATATTTTGTCCTCCTTTTGAGACATCCTAAAGATATCATCTCCTCTTGGGTCACTGCCTTTGCAATAATCTTTATATTTCTGCAGAAACAATGTCTGCATCTCATCCCAGGTACCTGCTGCATTAGCTCGTAAGCCCATGAACCATCATAAGGCTGACTCTTTCAGTGTTGCAGGGAACAACTTAAGCTTATGGGCATCAGTATTATAGTCAAAGCTTCGACAGAGTATGTCAAACTCAAACAAGAAAGTGTTAGGATCCTCCGTTATAAGACCATAAAACTTTGGAAGAGCACCTGTGGGTATATTTTTGAGATTAGCATTATTTATAAGGCTTGGGAGAGGAAATGGAAAAGTAGGGTGTGCCATTACTGGAGGTATTTGATTATGGGGTTGCTGCTCGAAAGGAGCATTAGCTACTGGATTGTTAACAATAGGTGGATTTGGGCCGAAATTATCTAGAAAGCTGGCCAAGATTTCTGCAAAACGTTGGAAGCCGCTTATATCAAGTGGTTCTTCTCTGGAGGAAGATACTGCAAGAAAGTTAGGGCTTGCATCTTTAAAGGGTAACTCAACTTCTACAACTTCCTTGTTCAAATTAGCAGGCTCTACTGGGAGAAATCTGCCATATTCATCTCGTTTCCTTTCTCTTCGATGCATGAAATTGAATTCTTCATGCTTGTGAAACAATTTTTAGGGATACAAACCTAAAAACTAACTAGGAATGAAAAAATGACTCAAAAATATTCCTAGCTTGACACCATCCCTGACAGCGGTGCCAAAAATGAACCGTCTCACAATAGGTGTGGAATAATCATGCTCAAGGCCTTTCTTAGGAATGGTTTATTCAATCTAAGGACTACTCCTGTTATGAGGTGCATTTAACTTGTCAACCCAGGGATGTATACTTGAAATGGTCGGCATGATATGTGCACTAGGTTCCTTAAGGAGTCATTCTACTTATGTTGTAGGAAGGTAAAAATGCATAAAAGAAACCTACACTAGTGCTGCAGGAAAAGAATACATTTATCTCCTTACTGAGATGAATGATAGAAATTGCAAACTCTACTTAAACCTATACTTTCAGCCTAGAACATCCATTATAACTATTCTTGCAGATGTTGCAGGAACATTCACAAGGTACGATGTTGCAGGAAGAAATTGTAACTTCTATCTGAAATACTGGAAATGCTGGAAGGAAATCTATTCTATTCTAACCTATTCCAACTCCCAAGTGGGCCCCCTTGGTTGGTTTCTTCTAATCTATTAACACAGAACGTAAACCAAGAATTACTTCATTGTATTTCAAAAACTCATTACATAAAGACAATACATGAAACTTGAAATAGATTGTTGTAAGATATAACATTTTTCTTCCAAAAACTTCTTTCTCTAACTTCCCTATCTAACTTCAAACTATCGTTCCAATCCCTCTATATAGAGGATTGAAGACTTATTACAAAATAGAAAAGAAACTATCTTGATGAAAACATGCTGGAGAAGAAGATGGAAATGCAACAGCTCGTGGTGTGGGTAATAAAGCTTGGGCGACCAGTTCAACATAATAAAGTGCAGAGGGAATATAGCAACACTACATCCCCGCATCCTAGAATAATGGCTCCTCCATTTTAGCAGTCGTGTTTCCTGGTGCTGTGATGATCACTCCGCCATAGCTGGTCCTCAACAGTCTTCCTTGAATGCTGTCGACTACTCTCGAGCCGCTTTCTCTCCTGTCAAGTTAGTTGTGATGTGGAAATATTCATGCAACAAGCTTAATCAAATTAAATCTAGATATTAGAACATACATTCTGATGGTTATATGAAATACTGCACTATATGTATAATATTAGCAAAATATGTCACAAACATCTACCCATGGTTTATCAGTTCTATCTGGACTTTATCACAAGTTTTAACTGGCTAGATTCTCAAACGTTTTGTCAGAAACTAGAATAGAGTATTTAAAATTATACAAAATAAAGGCAATAATTTGGCCTTATCAAACATGATAAGTGTTTTTGGTCGCTAATTCCAAAGGGAGAGATTGATGACCTTATGGAAAGACATATTGTCAATTAGTGCCAAAACACTTAGTCATCACAGAGTTGATCAAGCCAGCAGTGCAACCCAAGCAGTTATATTGTAACCCGAGTAGTGGCAGTGTCGACCAAGTAGATAGTAATCAATATTACCCGAGTGATCAATATGACCCAAGTACATAGTGTAGCCTAATTTTTGCAGAGTTTACTATGTTGCACGAGTGACAACATAATGCCCGAGTGCCAGTATATCACCCGAGTGGACTAATGGACCTGAGTAACAGTTTTGGGCTGACTTAGCTTATATTGTTTGATATTAATTTATCTTATGGAAGCCGACTTACAGAAGTATTTCATTTGGATAAGGTATAAATATAAGGTATTTTGTTCATCCAAATATATGTGTAGAAATGTGCATGCGAATATGAAGTGGCAGATTGTTTAAGAGGCTACAATAGTATAAGGAACAATAGAGACTCATCCATCATAGTTAGGTGATTAGTTTTTATATCATTGGATCTTATTCATAAAATTAGAGTTGCATAGAAGATCATCTACTGGTTCATCCTAAAAGGTGCATCAACAAAATCCTCTAACAAGGTGGACTTAACAGTCATTTACAAATTTCCTAACAGAGTTTCATACTTAATTATATTGTACTAAATCCTTTCACAAGGTAGACCTAACAGTCCTTATTTCTCCTAACAGGGAAGGCCATTAGAAGTGGTCAATTATAAGCTTTAACAAACTAAATTTATACTGCAGTAATAAATCTTGTGGGTACTATCCCCATCCCAATTTTACTTTCTATTTGGAAGGTTTCTAGGTAACCAAATATCGTGTCAAGTGTTGTGGATGTTTAATTAATTTTTTATTTCATGCATGCAATCAGATTAGATAATATAATAAAGGATTAAAGAGATTAAGTTTTATTGGTTCCTAATTCACCCCCCCCTTCTCAGTCTCCTAGCCTCAACATATTTCCAACAGAGCCAACCCTGTTAAAGGTTACAATGCACACTGTTAAATGTGACCTAGTTAGAGGATTTAAAACTATCAATTCTCTCTGGACCATGCATTCACTATGGGGTCAACAAGAAAATACTTAACATTCTTTGAATGTCATAATAAAGACTTTCACTGTCCTACTTGGTTAAGAGATTTGTCTGTAACAATGGTTAAACTAATACAGTAATGATCTGATTCAAATACAACTCTATTTTGTAGATATTCATATCTATGATAAGTCCATAATACCTCTGATCAATTTGTTTACTTCAGCTCATCTCATACTTCATACTTGTTATTCTTGATAATGCTCTTTCCTATGTTTGCTTGGTAATGTCTGCAGAAAAATGCTCGGTTCTGTCTTTAACCAGTTTGATCAGTCATGCATAAAATTTGCATGTGTGCATCATAGCATCATGTGATTCAAAATGAATCTCTTGTCTCATATATAGAAATTTTGTCTCATTTAATTTCCATCCTTCAAATTTTGCCGCTTAATCTCCATTATTGATTTTCCCGCTTGATCCATCCTCGAAAGTTTTGTTAAAAACACGTTTCAATCTTTGTCATCCAATATTCACTGAATTTTCATAACCGTTTGATCAAATAACAAATTTTATCTTTTACCTTGAAATCATCAATTGCTAGCTTAGCAGCTTAGTCAACCTTAGTTTGATTAAATTTCTTGATCAATAGTTGTGTCGACAATCCCTTGCTCAGTTATCACTATGCTTGGTATACACTATGTTTTACACAATTATTACTGTCTCTTGGTATATACAAAACTCTTCATTTACTGACCACATAAACATTGTTTTTTCTAGATCTTCAATTCATAACAAATGTTTTCCACCATAATAATACTCAAATAAGTTGACATCAAAGACAATACATTAACTGATAATGTTTATCATCACTTTTGCAACTCGGTTGAATATCAATAAATGACTTCAAACATACAATTAGTTGTAGTTCATCAATCTCTCCCTTTGGCATTGATGGCAATATAATATTAAATATGCAATATAAAATTCCATACAAAAAAAAACCAAACTTATGTTCTACAACTGCAACAATTATGTAGCTCTCCCTAGCTTGAATATATAACACATATGTCAACATAAAAACTCACCATGCAGACTCTCCCTACAGTTTTGACTTTTCAGCTCTTGAATCTCTCTGTAGATTAGATATGTCTCTCCCATTCTCTTTTATCCCTTTAGTGGATAGATATTTTATTGAAATCTCTCTCCCTTTGACAACAATGCCAAAAATAAATATGCAGCTCTTCAGTAGCCAAATAAAATATCTCTGGTGTTCAGTGCAGTAGGTACCTTTCAATGTACTAATATCTCTGTGTTAGTCCAGTTTAGCTTTACATCAACATGATTGATATTTTGATTTCATGTAGGTTGATGCAACCTCCTACTCAACTTAGTTTCCAATAAACAAGGGACAAACCCCTAGTCTACCTCTCAAGTACTCAAATGTATCCTTCGGTAAGGGTTTTGTGAATATGTCTGCAATTTGTTCTTTTGATTGTACATATTCTAGTATTACTTGTTTGTCTTGTACTTGTTCCCTCAAGTAGTGATATTTGATAGATATGTGCTTTGTCTTTGCATGCATCACAAGATTCTTTGAAATATTTATGGCACTTGTATTGTCACAGTAAATTATCACCGGGTCAGTGATCTCTTTATTCATTCCTTTCAACAATTGTTTTATCCATGCTAAGTTTGAACAATTTGCAGCAGCAACAACATACTCTGCTTCTGCAGTTGACCGAGATATGAATCCTTGCTTCTTGCTTATCCAAGTAACTAGTCTTTCTCCAATAAAGAATGCTCCACCAATGGTGCTCTTTCTATCATCAATGTTCCTAGCCCAATCAACATCAGTATAAAATTTCAATTCAAACTTTCCTTCTCTTTTATACCAAAGTCCATAATCCTCAGTATTCTTTAAGTATCTAAAAATTCTTTTTACAACAGTCATATGTGATTCTCTGAGATTAGTTGAAAATCTTGAAACTATTCCAACTATGTGTGCTATGTCAGGTCTTGCATGTACAACATACATCAATTTACCAATCATAGATCTATACAAAATTTGATTTACCTTTGGTGTCTTGTCATCTTTTGTTAGTTTGCATCCTATCACCATAGGCATTTCAATGGGTTTTGATTCTTCCATTCAGAGTGTCTTCAGTACTTCCTTGATGTACTTTGATCGAGTAATATAGATACCCGTAGTCTGTTGTAAAATTTTCAATCCAAGAAAAAAATTGATCTCACCAAACATCGACATTTCAAATTCTTTCCTCATTTCATCAGCAAATGAAGTGCATAAGTTATCATTACCCCCAAATATGATATCATCAATAAATATTTCAGCAATAAGTGTCTTATCATCATTTCCTCTTTTTAAATACAAATTGTTGTTGTCACTTGTTTTAATAAATCCAATGCTTATATGATAAGAATGCAAACTTTCATACCATGTTCTCGGTGCTTGTTTCAATCCATATAAAGCTTTGTGTAACTTACATACCTTGTTTGTCTAATTCGAATCAACAAATCCTTTAGGTTGTTAAATGTATACCTCTTCGTACAGTATTCCATTAAAAAATGCAGACTTCGCATCCATCTAATATACCTTGAATCATTTATATACAACGTATGCAAGTAGTATTCTCACTCCTTCAAGTCTAGCAACAAGTGCAAAATTTTCTCCATAGTCAATTCCTTCTTCTTGTGCATACCCTTTGCAAACTAAACATGCTTTATTTCTAGTTACATTCCCATCCTCATTCATTTTGTTTCTGAAAATACATTTGGTGCCAATGAAATTTTTATCACTCGGTCTTGGTACTAATGTCCATGTCTTATTTTTCTATATCTGCTCAATTTCCTCATTCATAGCATTAATCCATTCTTCATTTTCTGATGCATCTCTAACATTCTTAGGATCAAATTCACAGATTAAACAAGTGTTATCTCTTAAATTACTTCTTCGCATCATGCCTGCTCTTTTATCTCTGATAATCTGATTCTATGGATGATGTCTTCTCACATATTTAGCAATTATAGGTTCAACTCTCTGTTCTTCATTATCTTCTCCTGTAGGTTCATTGTGTTCTGGTTCATGATCTTCAGTTTCAGCATTTTCCCGATTCTTGGTCTGTGCTACCTATTGCACAGTAATGATAGGCATCTGCGGCGGTATAGTATCAGGTTCTTCAAAATAAATCAATCTTCCAACAAGACTATCAATGGTAATGTTATTTCCAGGTGCAACTCTCATTTCATGTATTTCAGAGACTCTTATAGAATAAATAGGCAATAGAGTTCTAAGAATCTTACTCACAATTGTATCTTCATCAATGGTTCCACCATATCCTTGAATAGCACTCACAACTTCTTTAATTTGGGTATTGTACCATGTTATATTCTCACCTTCCTTCATTCTCATGTCATCAAACTTTCCTCAAAGACTTTCAACTTTGGCTCTTAGCACATTTACATCTCCTCCATAAACTATTGTAAGTTGGTCCCACCTCTACTTAGCAGTTTTACATGTCTTGATGTCCTCGAATTCTATATCTGTAAGTGAAGAAGCAATATCCACCATGATAAGGTTATGTTCATGTTTCTCTTTCATCTGATTTACAATCAAAGGTCCAGTAGGTAGAATGAATTCATTATCTAAATAATCTACAATGTTGTCTCCAATCCCTGATAGGTATAATCTCATTTTGTTTTTCCATGTCGGGAAGTTATTCATGTTCAGCTTTGGTGCATCTCTCTTATACATCTTGTGATATTTAGCTTAAGTCCTTCAAAAATTTCTTCTAAGCACTGTATGCTCTGATACCAATTTTTAGAATAACTAAGAGTGGGGGGGGGGGGATGAATCAGTTAGAATCAATTTCCTCACAAATTATCCTATAGTCCCAAATTCCTCTAGATTTATATCAAAACAAATTCAACTCGGTGAAAATGTATTTTGTAATCTCAAACTTTCATCAATAGTGTTTACTAACTTTAGAGATAAGTGATGTTTTTACATACCTTTCATCTTAATTTGAATCATCTTTTAAAGCTACAAACATTGTCTCAATATCTTCATCACTGTCAAATCCACTATCATTATCTTTATCTTCAGCAATGTAACATACTTTCTTACCTTTATCTTTGTAGTCTTAGTTATCTCTTCTGTCACATTGTCAGTTGCTTCTATAGTCTCAGTCATCCTTTCTGTCATTAGATCTATCAATTCTATCATCATTCTTTCTATTAGGGCATCTTGCAGCAAAATGGTCAATCTCTTTACAGTTAAAATATATCAAAGGTAGTTTACCTTTGTATCGTCTTAAAATGGAAGCACTTCCATGATAAGAATGTTTAACCCTCCTTAGGGTATTTTTTTGACCACCATTATACCATCTCCTCATTTATGTATCATCCCCTACTTTTGTGCATGTTTAGGACCCTGATTGGGCCTCTCCAGGCACCTTCTATCCCACCTGGCACTTTTTCCAGGGGTTCTGACCCCCTGGGTCAAGGTTGACCTTGACCTTGACCTAGGTCAGGGTCAAACTTGACCTTGACCTAGGTCAAGGTCAAACTCAACCTTGACCTAGGTCAGGGTCGACCTCGACCTTGACCTGGGTCCCCCTTCCAAATCTGGAAACTTGTCAACTTCCAGAGGTCATTAAAAATTTATTTTTCCCACTTCCGGGTTGGCTATTTTGGGTTCCAAAGTGGTAAATATTAAATTATATTTAATATAGGTCATCTTCTAGGGGCATGGGTTTGATTGGAATTTAATTCTCCTATGTCAGCCTCCTTAGAATATTTTACCCTAGTTTCATATAAAAGGAAGTTTTCTCCTCTCATTTTCTCTAAGCGATATTGAGCAAGAGGAAGTCTTCCAAGTGCAAAAAGCTCTAACCAAGATTTTGTCAAGAAGAAAAAGGTTCAAGAATCCATTGTTCTACATGTTTCCAAGATTTCAAGGTGTTCAAGTCATCCTCTCAAGCATTCAAGCTCCCCATTGAAGATCAAGGATTCAAGCTCTCAAGCCTTTGAAGGGATTTGGTTCAAGATTTCAAGATTTATCATTCAAACCCTATATCTAGCAATCATGGTGGTGTGATCTTCCTTCAAAATCCTTTGTGCATCCTGTTGTCCCTAATTTTGCATTCCCAAAAATTGGACAACCCTACGCATTTCCTAGTCAGGTTGATATGCGTATTTTTCTAAGTGTGTCAATGTTCTGGCATGAGTATTTTTCAACAGAATCAGTCATCCCTTGATTTCTGGTTGTTCTATCTTCTGACTAAACATCAAGTCCTTTTATTTCTCTATTTTTCTCTTTTCTCTTTGTTTTGCGTCTTGTTTTTGTTTCCAGTTTAGTTGGCGTCTTTGTGTTTCAGTCACTCTGCAAGCAGTTTTCCACGTCCTTCCAAGGTCGGTGAAGAAATGGTCTTTTTCTGGTTGAGTGCATAAAGTTTAAGCTTATTTTGTATGAGTGATAGATTTTAAACTCTATCTTAAAATTTTGCGCCACTCTGCAAAGTTTTGCTTAGAAATTTTAACGATAGCGAGATCTTGAATCACATCCGCATATCGAATCGTTAAAATTTTAAAGACACATACATACATTTTAAGTTCTTTTTGCATTTAAAATAGATTCTAAAAAATGATATTTGCATATGCATATATTGTTAAAAGAAATTTATTTTAATAAACAGCGAAGATTAGGATTTGATATCGTCGTTGCGAATTAGCATTTAAACGACGTCTTTCTTCCAAAAATGAAAACAAATAATATTTTATTATTATTTTAAAAGAAAATAATAATAAAAATAATGTCAAAAGTTAATATTAAAATAATAAG
>MU223411.1:1894615-1905121 GCA_018584345.1 Thuja plicata | reverse complement strand
GTTCTTTATGTTGATGGTTTGCATCATAACCTACTAAGTGTTGGACAACTGTTAGATAAAGGATATCAGTTGGAATTCAAGAACAACAGATGTATTATCAACAACAAATAAGGAGACATGATTGCATTAGGCTCAAAGACCAAAGGTAATGCCTTTCAGCTCAACTCTGAAGTAAGTTGTTTTTTTGCAAAAGTGGATGACAGTTGGCTATGGCATAAGAGATTTTGTCATATCAATTTTGACAACATAGTAAATATAAGTAATGTAAAGGCAGTAAGAGACCTTCCAAGTATTGCAAGACCAGTTGATACCATGTGCAGGGAATGTGTGATGGGAAAGAATGTAAGGAGTTCATTTAGAAGCAAACAAAATTTAGCAGAAAACAAATTGGATCTAGTACATACAGACTTATGTGGTCCCACTCAAACAAGATCATACTATGGAGAGACTAGGTATTTCATTTTGTTTGTTGATGATTTATCAAGGATGATGTGGGTTGCGTTCTTAAAATAAAAATATGAAGCTTTTGAGAAGTTCAAATTATTCAAAGCTAAGGTTGAAAATGAATTTGGATTAAAGATAAAATGTCTAAGATCAGATAGAGGAGGAGAATTCACCTTTGACCATTTTTATGACTATTGCAAAGAACATGGAATCAAAAGACAGTTAAGAGCACCTAGAACCCCTCAGCAGAATGGGATTGCAAAAAGAAGGAATAGGATAATACTTGACACAGTGCACACTATCATGATTGAAGGAAAGGTTGTCCATACCTATTAGAGAGATGCGGTCAATACAACAGTCTATACTATCAATAGAATCTAGTTAAGGCCAGGCGCAGACAAAACACCTTATGAACTTTGGTTTGGTAATGTACCTACTATAAAATACTTTAGAATCTTTGGAAGCAAGTGCTACATAAAGAGAGATGACAGTATTGGCAAGTTTGATGCTAGAAGCGATGAAGGTATTTCTCTTGGTTACTCTACTAAAAGAAAAGAATATAGATGTTTTAATCTAAGATTGAAGAAGATTTTTGAGAGTACTCATGTAAAGATTGATGAGAAGTTTATGATTCAAGAAAGATACTATGAATGTGCTCCCATGATTGAAGATGAACCCATACTTATCAGTAAGGACACAATTATTGAAGAAATGTTTGACTGTATTGATGTTTCATGCAACAATCCTGAACCACAAGAAGAATCACAGATTACAGATGAGAGTGTCACTCCTAAAAACTCAAAATACACATCCAAATACAACTCTAAGGAAGATATCATTGGAGATCAGAGCGCTAAAGTCTTGACAAGATCCAGAGCAAAAGGTTCAACCATTGATGAAGAGGTATGCTTACTTTCTCAGATTGAACCCTTAAGTGTTGAAGATGCGTGCAATGATTCAGATTGGAAAAGTGCTATGCAAGAATAATTGGATCAAATAATCAAGAATGACACATGGGAACTGGTCCCTAGACCTTGTGACAAGAATGTGATTGGAACAAAGTGGATATTCAGGAATAAGATGAATGAAGAAGGTATAGTGGTAAGAAACAAAGAAAGACTGGTATGCAAAGGATATGTGTAGAGAGAAGGAATAGACTACACTGATACATTTTCCCTTGTGAGTAGACTAGAAGCTATCAAGTTTTTTCTAGCCTATGCAACATTCAAGAACTTTAAAGTATATCAAATGGATGTCAAGTCAGCTTTTCTGAATGGTGACTAGAAGGAAGAAGTTTACATAGAACAACCTGAAGGGTTTAATCTATCAAACAAACTAGACATGGTATGCAAACTAAAGAAAGCACTTTATGGACTTAAACAGACCCCAAGAGAATGGTATGAGAGACTTGATGGTTACTTAACAAAGATAGGATTCAGAAAAGGAGCAGCAGATTGTAACTTATTTGTAAGAGAGACATACGAAGGATTACTACTTGTTGCTATTTTTGTTGATGACATTATCTTTGGAGGTAATGACAAGCTTAGTGTAGAATTTGCCAAAGAGATGCAAAGTGAATTTGAAATGAGCATGATTGGACCTATCAAATATTTTTTGGGATTTAACGTAAAGCGAATAGACAAACATATTTATAAATTAGTCTAAGTATGTGAAGGAAATATTGAAGACTTTCAAAATAGAAGATTGCAAACCAGTAAGCACCCCCATGATAATAGGAAGCAAGCTTTCTAAAGATGATGATTCCACAATAGTTGAAAAGACACTATACAAGTCTATCATTGGAAAACTCATATATCTTACTCAATCTAGACCATATATTTCCAATGCAGTTGGCATTGTTGGAATATTTGCAGCTGAACCTAAACAAAATCACCTAATGACAATAAAAAGAATATTCAGATACTTAAAGGGGACTATAGACTATGGTTTATGGTATCTTAACTTAGAAAATATACAACTTCATGTGTATACAGATGCAGATTGGACAGGTTGTTTTGATGACATGAAGAGTACCTCAGGAGGAGCAGTATTTCTTGGAGACAAGTTGGTTACTTGGACAAGCAAGAAGCAAAAGTGTATCTCTTAGTCGACAGTAGAAGCTGAGTATGTTGCAGCAGCACTGAATTGTTCAACAATGGTTTGGATCAAATAGATGATTAAATACTTTGGTATTTAGATTGATTATCCTATTTTTATTCACTGTGATAACACTAGCACTATCAATATGTCAAAGAACCCTATGATGCATGCAAAGACAAAACACATTGAAATCAAATACCACTTTCTAAGAGAAAAAGTTGCAGACAAAGAAGTAAAGTTGGATTATGTGAGCACTAAAGAATAGTTAGCAGATATTTTTACAAAGCCTTTATCAAAAGATACTTTTGAGTATCTCAGGGAGAAACTGGAGTAATTCCCTTTCCCGAGTCTGATTAGAATTTGCAGCAAAGAACATCAGTCCTTGGTGACTGATGAATGGTTGAATACTCTACTTCTAGAGTAGTACCTGTGCTTCATGGTGTTTGGCACCCTTTTCCATTGATGTCAAAGGGGGAGTATTAGTAAGGGGGAGAATATACTCAGGGGAAGTATATAGTCATGAAAATAAAAACACAGTCAGAAGAGCAGCAACAGTAAAGAGGAACCCTTGATGAGGATATTGAGAATATTGTGAAAAGAAGGAGGATACTTTGGGTTGATGGTGTTTTTCATATCATATTTTTCCATTAATGTCAAAGGGGGAGATTGTTGGAGATTTGCTTCTGTGCAAATAATTGATTGTATGATTGTCATTGATGACAACATATAGTATACAACAGTGAATTGTATTCAATTTTGAGTATAGACATATGAAAGCCTTGCATGGTTATTTTTATGTTTCAGACATAGTTACTACACCATGTACATTCACTCAGAGTCAGATATATAGTTTTAGTTGAGTTATGTTAATTTGTTATGGCAGTTACAGTTTCTGGAGATTATCTGTTAAGAGCCGACGTAATTACATTATTTCTTGAGTTGGGCCTATCTCCAAGATATGCGTGTTTGTATTCATTTTTAGTTATGAGTTAAAGATAATTATCTAAAGGCGCTAAATGTGTTCTAACAGAAGCGGGATGATTGAGTCAATTTGGTAGAGCCGACTATGTGAAGCGTCACGTCTATTCAATTTGAGTTGCATGGTTCTAATTAGGTTGTGTGATTGATTTGACCGACTAAAGAAGTATTGAAGGGACTCCTAAAGCCGAATAAGATCACATCTTGTGGGGAAGATACTTATAGTAGTTCATTTGATGAACGATAAGTGTGAATGATAAGAAGAGAGACATAAAATGTACAGAACATAATGTCCATTATTTTGGGATAGTAAAGACATTTCATTCATCAAGAAAAGATCTATGTGAAGAAGAAGTGAAAGCATACAATACAATAGAACTGATCAAGACAACAGGTCTACTCAAACAGTTCAATTATCAGATACAGTGCATATCTATTTTACTGAAGGTTGCAACCTTCATCATTTTAGCAGTGAGATTTTTGGACAATGAGTACTCAACCCTAACAAGGTTATTTGTAAAAGACTCCTAACATGGTTAGACCCTTAACCAAGTCACTGTACTTATTGCATTGTAAAGAACAACTCCTAACAGGGTTGCAGGATCTTCTAACAGGGATAATTATACTCAAGTACAGTTCTTTGTGGGTGCTAATTCCCACTAGGATTTTTACCTATTTGGTTTCCCTGTAACCAAAATTGTTGTGTACTATCTTATGTTATCTAAATGTGTTAATGATTAATGTTGTTCTATAATTAATTGAAGAAAATAATTAAACTAGCTGATAACTGATTCACCCCCCCCTCTTAGTTATCCTTTGGGACTATTCCAACAACATTGTGTAGTGATTTCTCTCACAATCAACAGTTTATGACAAAGTTGTTCACTAGGACATTTTGAGATAAGGCCTTACAATGGTTTTGTTCATTACCCCCTTATTCTATTGATTCTTTTCACAAGCTTGCTAATGCTTTTATCCAACAATTTCAAAACAACATTAGTCCTCAAATTTTCTTAACTGATTTAATGCATTGTAATAGGTGTTGAAGAAAAAGTGACTGATTTTATTGGTAGATTTAAGCGTTTTCATGCTCAAATTTCTTATCTTGTGCTTGATAAAGATGTTCAACACATTTTTATTTCTAATTTACAAAAAAGACATTAGAGATAAGATTCTGCTTTCTGAATTCTCTTCATTTACTCAACTTTATGTAGTGCTTCATAATTATTAAATCCTTGTGAGTCACTTTGCGAGTGATACTTCAATGGCTCATGTTGATAAGAGTGATGTTGTGATCAGAGCATAGTTCAGGATGGAATTGGGAAAATACTGAAATCCAATGTTTTATTTTTTCTATGTTTTAGTAAACTTCAATTTTCAAGGTCTTTGGGGCCTATCTTCCTTCATGAATGTGATCTCCCAATATTAGTTCAATATTTATTGAAGACCTTTCCAATAGAGTAAATATTTCACAATTCGGAGCTAGGACTAGAAAGTTACGCCTTCTCCAAATGGGCCTATTTTTATATATAGTTTTTTTTTTTTGTAGTTTTTAATAGTTAATTTGTAATATAAATATCACGAGGACTCTTCATTTCATTTCCAAGGGATTCTAGTGACCCTTGGGATCCATTAGATTTGTATAAACTCCAAATTTGAATTGAATGGGTCACTTTTTGGCTTGCAATTTTGTTGTTAATCTTCTAGTTTTTATATTGAACTTAACAATATCGCAGGTATCACACCAGGCATTGTAATTTGATTTCATAATTTAGATGATGCTACCTCTAAAAATTTCAATAAATTTCTAGAAACAAAAGAACTTCATAAAAATCAACACATCCAACAATGTTGACGAATAGGTGGCAACAACATCCAAAGGTGTGGCGCCTTTGTCATCTTATTTTAAACTATCTCATAATTTTACACAACTTTCTGAATCTTTTCATAATGTGATGTTAAATTTTATTACTACTAAAATTTTAACACTTCCTCTTATCAAACCAATTGATCTTTCCAAACCTTTTCCAAATTCCTTTGACGAAAAATCCTTTCTCCAATACTATCGTTAGCCTGGACATGATACTAAAAAATGTTTCCGTCTGAAATTTGAGATACAAGACCTTATTGATTCCAATGCTATATCTATTGAAGGTTTCAATGATCAAGGAAACAAATTTTTAACACCTCCCAACCAAAATTTCCAAATTTATACTAATCCTTTTCCATCTCATATCGCCAACATTATTGAGTCAAAAAAACCTTCGGCATCTTCTCAACCTGTTGAGTATCATATGGAAACTGATGATCCCAATCATGTTGTCATTTTATTTGAACACGTCTATTGGGTATTAAGCACTAATTAATTCATTGAGAGGGGGGTGAATCAGTGTATAACCAATTCAACAATTTAAACTAATTTTGATCATCGGTTATAGGAAAAACTGTAAACTGATTATTTGATGCATTAACCATTATTGTTGATCACACTCATAAACATAAAATAGTAAATGAAAACCAAAACATCACAACCATAACACATTTGACACACAAATTTTGGTATCATGGAAACTCTTGTAAGAGGGAAAACCCATGGTGGGGATGGAACCCACAATCTTCTCTACTATAGTGTGGAAGGTGCCCTCTGAAAGGCTTACAAAAACCCTTTCTGAGAGTTATACATCTTGTTAGAGATGCCTAGTACATTATGAGATGTACAATAAAGACCTTTTAAATTCTACCTCATGTGAAGATTAAAATCTACAATCTAGAGATTCACCTTGTGAAAGGATTTAGAAACTAAGACCTATAAGAGTCTACATTGTGAAAGGATTTAGCTTGCTGCAATTGTAAGAGAATTATAAGTGATTGATCTATAGTAGCAGACCTTTATTGTAAGATCCTTTAAGTCTTGTAGCTTCTCACACTTCCATACTATCTGTGACTCAAACCTCTCCTTCTAATCTTTCCACAATCTCATGTATTGGTCATCAATTGATCTTCCTTCACAAAACTATCTAACCTCTGTTCTCTTGTTGTTTTCCTTCATAGATAATATTATACTATATTCCTTACTATGTTTTTTCTTAATCAATACCATTAATTTTTCCTCTTAAGTGTTTTTCTCTCCTCTCATTCAATTCACCAATCTCGAGAATTCAAACTTGTTTTTTAGGTCATTTTACAGTTGAGGTTCAACCTCTTGTAGAATGTTCTAGATCATAATTAACCTTAGATAAAATCATTCATTCAATAAAAATAATAGAATCTTGACAAATCAAATAACCTTCATAACAAACCTCACCTTGAAATCTATGTTGATATGTCATTTAGCGATCAAAGAAATAATGTTGCGGTGTTTGTTCCAAAATATTGATTAATCATTCAAATCCAAATAATATATTAAAATTTAAAGATTCGGTCATGCATTTCATCTTTATCATGTTACAATATATCATATTGTAAAATTACTCCTCATAATGCTTCGATCTGCATATTCATTCATCAAATTTCCATTATGTTGTTGTTGCTATCACTTAGCAGTTTTAGGTTGTTTAGATTAGATTCTTCATTACCAGTCATGGTCAATTGAGATGATAGATTCTTTAGTGTGTTTGACCATCAATGGCAGCATTTTATTAGATAGGTATCATTGTTTGTTTATCTTTCCCAGTTAGGTGATCAATGCCAACAATCTCCCCCTTTCGTATTGATGGCAAACCTTGTCAATTCTAAAATGTGTATAGAACAATGAAATATAAAATGAAAATTACATAACACATTGTTTAGAGTAACTCACAACGAAACTTCACCAAAATATTTTCATTTCATTAACTGGTAGTATTCCATGTACAATATTGTTCCATTTCATTTCTCCCCCTTACATAATAATTCAATATTCAAATCTTTCACATTCACATGTTCACCATGTTGGTACTTGTTCTTTCAGAATCCTATACAATAGCAATTCTTGACTCTATGCAACCCAATTTTTGATTCTATCAAGTAAAAGTCCAACTAATGAGGATTAAATTCTCCTGCACTTTGAGCTCTACAGATTCAGGCGAGTGTACCTAATTTGGTTCATTTTTCCTCAGCAAACCACACAGTGGATATGTTTCTTACACACAGATATTCAATATGCAAATATAAAAAGCGTAAATAAAAGTTTAATTAGTTTTAAAGATTTTCATGCAACCCTAATCTTGACTAGTGTCGAATCCTAGGGTATAGAGTCTAAATGAATGCTCATCCACCACACTAGATTACTAAAAACTAATTGAAACCCATGAAAGATCAAGATGCCTTGCAACTCACTTTCTACAACTTAAATCCCAATTATCAAATTCACATGTAATCTCTAAAGCCCCTGAAACTATTCCTAGGAATTACATTCCCCTTAGAAATAACCTTAAAATAGATTTCACAATTTGCCTTACAAATCAGTGAACTTGAAATGCCTTACAGATCAAACTCATAATAATTCAAAGCATACACAAGAAGACAATTAAACATCAAGGAGGGACTCCAATTATATTTTCATTAACAAATATTGCTTCAGTACATTTAGTATTTACTTAGTAAACTAAAAACTCAAGAATAAAAGTCTAGACTAGAACTTGAATCACTATTGATTGATCACTCATTGATCCATCCTTTGTACAATATTACCACCTATTACTTATACCTCTAGAAATATTGAAATCCTGTTATGAACTAGGATGCAACAAGCTACATATTGCTAGGTAAAGACAAAATTTGTTACAAAAAAATTGGAACTTGCAAAAATATGTGAAGATAAGACCTAAACTACTTGCAGTTCTTTTGAAAATTGGCGCCTTTGTCCAACAATATTCAAATCAGCTTCTAATGTGTCTCGAGTAGCCTTAGCTACTTAAAAAAAAATAATAATTTCCCTGTGCTCATAGGGAAAGCACCGAGTGCCCTTTAGTCTTCAATCTCCAATGATGGATCATCAACAACTGTTCTTTTCTTCTTCTTCAAGTTGTTGTCCCATTTTGTTACCTCTTCATCTGATGACCTCTCAAAATATTTTATCTCAGATCACTTCTTGACAGTCTTCTCCCACCTGGAGTCGGTTATAGCTCTGGTATCAACAATAAACTTGGTGAAATCCCACTCCACCTCAAACATGATATCAAGTGTTTTTTTGAATGAGTCCATGTCCAAGGTATTATCTGCAGCTACAAATGTATCTTTTTGGGGAATCTTCTCATCAAACTCATCACTCTAGGTGGTCATAGCCTTTAACTTTCCATCATCACTATAAATTGTAGGCACATAAGGACTATATCTAGGAACCAATAGATTCAAATTTATCCTAACCTAGTTGGCCTTCCCCTTGAAGAATGAGATAGATGAATTAATAGAATCAATCATCTCTCTTGTATCAGTGATCATTTCTAGCAAATCAGGCCCATAATGTAGCACAACCTCAAGCCTTTCAAATAGGGCTCCTCTGCCAGACCAAACAATAAATAATGGCTCTAGGGTAGCCAAGGCATCTGTGATATCATTTTTAGTCCTCTATAATGTGATGTGCGAACTATGTACCACATCAATCTTAGTCTTTATAATTTTTATCACGTGTTATAAAATCTCCATAAGTGCAACCAATGCAATCTCATTTGTGTTGCTATCTGATTCTTTGATTAGTGCATCATCAACCTGCATAGGCTTTGTATCATTAGAGATTGCAATTAGTCCTAAATCAGTCTGCACCTCTATGGCTGCATCTGTCATCTCCCTGCTAACTATTTTTGATTGCTGCAGCTCTTTGATCTTTTCCTTGGCAACATCCAATTTCTCCTAAGTGTAGGCACACTTCACTATCACCTCTTCATAATTTTTTAATACTGTAGTTAACTGGTTATAGGTTTATGTATATCTCTTAGCTATCTTCTCTATCTTAGCTAGGTTTATAAAGGAGAGTTTCTATAAAGCTGATGCAACCTCAATGTCTCTAGTTTTCTGCAAGTTCTAGATTATCTTATTAGCTCTTTTCTCCTGTTGGATGTTTACTAGGTGTGGTTTTTGGAAAAAAGGTGCTAATTTCCATAAAGAAAAAGTCTTTGATTTGGGATCAAAACCTGATCCTATGATTATGTCCCCTATCTCCACCTCAGTCCTGAATAATGTGTCTGGTTTTTTTCTGATTTGATCAATGACAAATGTTGATTGTAGATCCCAATCTGGAAATAAAAGCATGCCACTCCTCTTTACTAGTTCTCTACCTTGATCCTCTATTATTTGTTCTAATTTGGGATCATATTCCTGTAGAGATTTAATGATTTTCTCTTTCTTCTCTTCATTATCACCTTCAAATGTGAGGGTTGATCTTAGCTCCTTCTCTCTTAGGGAGTATAGTAAGCTTTTGAACTCTAGATTCTTTATGAATTGGCCATCTTTTAAGAATTCCCTTGCGTGTAAATACCTTTCATCTTGCCTTAAGACAATTGTAAATTTAGTACCAGATAATTTCTCTTCCTCAAAAGGAACAATGATACTGCTTCCTGATTTTCTTAAACTATGGGTCCTGCCCTGGGACCATCGTAACTGCCTTGTTTCTCAATATTCTCTCTTCTGCCCTTGTCTTCTCCCAAAAAAAATTGAATAAGAATGACCCACTCATTCCTAGAGTGTCCACGTTCTTACATTGGCCCCATGCATCACGCCACTAAAACTCATCCACAACATTTGAATTTGAAAAATCATGCAACATCTTAATGAATTCATCAGAGAGTCGACTACCCTTCTCCTTCTTAGAAAGTGACACATTAGTTGATTAACTCATCTTAATAGAATTTTTTATCTGCAACTGAAAGCAAATTCTATTCAATTTGAGCTTTGATTTCTGGGTTTTGATTGTGTGTATTTTTAAGCATCAACGTTTCGGATCACACTCCGTGATCCATCATCAGGATGTAAGAGCAAAAAAGGAATTGTAAAAATAAGTTGCAGACT
>MU223411.1:1879711-1892200 GCA_018584345.1 Thuja plicata | reverse complement strand
GTGCATTAAAATTGAACAAGCAATCAACACCTACTTTTGGGCTTAAAATTGAACATTTGTGCTTGTATGGTGGTGTAGCTTAGTTCACATTTCAAAATTTGGAGCTTAATCGATTTACCTTGTGTCTCGAGTTTTGGGTGCACTTGCACAAACTGTTAGATTACAAACCTTTACACTTTTAGAAAGGCCTGTCCGGGGAATGCGCTTCTTCCTCGGAGAAAGACCTTAAACCGGTAATCCTTCCAATCGGTATATAAACAAGGTGTAAACCAAAGTTCTGTCTTATCTAGTCAAGCTCGGGCGAGGTGTGTTGATGATAGTCTGGATCGGGTGAATATCCCTAAGGAGCCAGTGTGATCAACTAGGCTCTTAAGTGAGTCACACATGTACAAATCGATTGGAGAGACACCACAGACCCTTACTACAACCTTGATTAATTAGAGGCCAACCCATTTTACCTCCAAACAGATACCTTATTATAGTGCAAGGGGTTGCAGAATTTCCCCCCAAGATTCCCAACATATGTATCCCACGGTATTTGTGTAGTGAAAGAGATCTTCACTCCATGGAAACAATACCTGGAAACGGCAAAAACATGGGCACCTACATCGTGGACCTTTGTGTCCTAGTAGAGTGACAATTGCTGTGTGAGCTAACATACATTCAAGCATTGGGCCTATAACATTGTATTCTGAAGCCATTTGACCTAGATTAATCTGACTGTTCATTGTTGAGACCTCGTGATAACCTTGCAACTTGAAAAAGTTGTAGAACATACACAATTTCAGTCTTCATTCTTCAAAACACAGTGTCTATTGTGCTTGTCTCTTTGATCAATTTCTGAAAATGCAAAACAAAACATCCAAACTGTCAAAATGAGTCAAACGTGTTAAAGTCAAGGGTTGTCAACATCAACTATCTTGCAAATCAGAAGCCTTGTGTGTGATAAACTACCACATTTGACCAGTTATTTTACCGCAATTGGTGAAATTGAACCACTTTTGACTAGATATACTATATTCCTATTCTGACCTAAAAACCTTGAAAGAATTCTTCATTTGGTGTCCAAAACTAGTGTCTATCCCAAGAAAATGCGAAGAAAATTGTGTGAATCTCTACACATTAAAGATTACCCTTTCTCTGTAAAGCACGATTATTGTATAAAACATTGTTAGTTCGAAAGCTCAGACTCAAAATATCTTGATCTCATCATATCAAACATCATCATCTTTATCAAATTGATTTTGTCCAAGACAAAGGTCGGAAAATATTATCTTTTATCAGCACCACTTTGAGATCAAGTTATATCAAAATCTGTCCTTAGAATTACCTTTGTCCAAAACATAACTCAAACTTTTCTTAGACAGGATCCTCTTCTTTTTTTGCTTTATATCACTTGTTTTAGTTACAAAACCTGGACCGCACTATGTCTCAAACACCTCATGGAGGACCTTACACAAGGTCTAAGGCTAGAGCTCAACCAGATGAGTCATATATCAATCGTTTCCCCGCTTGGGAAATAGAGAAAGAGAACGATCCCTTCATGAACACCAGTTCTGCTCTATTCATTGAACAGCCCTGTGGGGCAGCCTTTTTCCAAGATATCACCGAAGAAGAACTTGAAGATGTGGAACAAGATGCCTAATCCACCAAAGTAGTTGACGCTATTGTAGAGAGGAACCCTGAACATTACTTGGCCATGCTAATAAAGAAGGGAGTCAAACTCCCCGCTGAATTTAGTGTATCAACTATATTTCCCGAAAACCCTCTCGCAGGTCAAAACACTACTCACACTCCTCAGATACTACCTGTTGTGTCTCATATCTTTCCACCATTGGCTTTAACCACATCGACACAGACTGTATCCAATCAAACCAATGACCCGACCCAAGCCAGCACATCCTACTCAAGGCATGACAAGCTTGCAACCAAGTGCACCCATGGTCACTAGTATGCCTCCACCCTTAATCTCATGGCCCACGCAGTCCAACTCTCATGCTCTGCCTTCCATCCCACCAAACACCAGTTGTTCTGAAACTATGCCGCTGCTGCAATCTATCCACACTAGTCTTGGGATCAACACATCATGCCTACAAGGATCCATCTCTGTAGGACCTATTTACAGTCAAGGCCCACCCAAAGCTACATATTTTCCCATTTTGACACCCATCCAACCTCAACAACAACAACCCCAGCTTCAGTTGCCTCAGTTCCAACCCCCGCAACAACAACCCCAACTTCAGTTGCCTCAAATCCAACCCCCGCAATAGCAACCCCAGCTTCAGTTTCCTCAGTTCCAACCCCTGCAATAGAAACCCCAGCTTTAGTTTCCTCAGATCCAACCTTAGCAACATCTATCGCAGTTTCAAACCCAACCTTAGCAGTAGCAATATCTACCCCAACATTATCAACCCCAGTTTCAGTCACAACAACAAACACATCAAAACCCACCATGGACTACTCATGTCCCTTCAGTTACAAATCACTCAGTGGGGAATCAATATCAAGTCCCTAGGATGAAATCCTATGTTCCTACTCAAGGGACACAGAGGTGCAGCCTCATACCCACCACGACACAAAGGAATGTCCACACACATCAGCTGCAATATCAAACGGACATGCTAATGCAACAAATGCAAACACGTCAAACCCAAATGATGGATATGAAAAATTAGGGGCAAACTAAATCCTATACCACAGAGGATTTATACCCATACCCCTTTGACCATTCTCTTCAAATGTCTCCATTCCCAAACCACTTCTCGGTTCCAAAATTTGACAAATACAGGGGCAATACCAACCCTATTGAGCACATCCAAGAGTTCTTTGCTAGTTGCATCGAAGTTGCTCATGATGAGACCTATCTAATGTGACTGTTCCCACAAAGTTTAGCTAGACCAGCAATGGAATGGTTCTCACATCTACCTCATGGCATTCAGTCTTGGGGAGAATTAGCTGAAAAGTTCATAGCTCACTTTCATCATAACATCGAGTGCAAGGTCAACATCAAGGACCTTTGCAACATTAAATAGAAAGATGGAGAGTCTTTTGTGAAATTCCTACAGAGATGGAGGAACATGGCAAACCGTATAACATATGATGTGCCTGAACAAGACTTAATAGTCATGTTTGTTGACAATCTGATCCCAGACATGTCATTCACAACATAGTTACAATTAGCTCCGAACTTCATACAACTCATCGAAAGAGGAGTTTGTTGTGAGTAGAACTTGGTCAAAAGAGGAATCCTTGTAGATCCCACACAAACAAACACAAATAAAAATGCAACAAAAAAAGCTAAGTGGTGGAACAAGAACAAAAATGTCACTAGCAATGGTGTCATTGATGTAAAGATAGTCAACTACATGCAACCCAAGGTGTCACTGCAAGGCGCACCTGTGGAAAACCAAAACCCCACAGGGCCCACTCAATAGGCATACACTCAAAACCAACCTCACCCTATACAAGTAGCTGCTATATCAAATAGTCAACAACAAAATCAATGCAAACCATGATTTGAATTCTAGCAACAAGATTTCACACCATTAAGAGAGCCGATAGAATCAACTTTACGCAAGTTGATACAATCAAACACTATCACTCTCCCAGAAATCAGGGACTTTGAACATGATGAAAACAAACCAAAGTGGTATAATGACAAAGACTTCTGTGAGTTTCATCAGGTCAAGGGGCACAAAACAACCAACTGCTACCGATTGAAGCATGCTATTCAAGATCTAATTGACACAGGGATCATTGATGTGACGAATACTCAAACTAAAGGCACAAATGATCACACCATTTTCAATAATACCTTCCATGATCACAACAAGGGAAAAGCCTCCGGGTCTGGTGGACAAACCAATAAAGTTAACTATACATATGCCAACAATGACAATGTCATAAATTGCATAAATCCTTCAGATAATCATGTGGCCACAATCACTATCAAGGACCAAGGTAACAATTGCGCTGTAACTACACATCGTGCTAGAGTCATCTTGCAAGGAGTACCATCCTCAGCTACTACATCAGCCAATCCTATAGCAAACTCAGATCCACAAACAAGCATAGTGGACCAACTAAAGCACACACCTGCCCTGATATCCATGTTTGACCTCTTGCGCATATCTCCGCAGCATAAACTGGCACTTGATCAAGCACTTCAAAATGCAGCTGTCCCAAGGGACATAACACCAAAAAGCTTCCAAATGATGGTCAGCCATATAGAAGCTAAAAAACATGCCACCTTCATAGAAAGTGATGTGCCACTGCATAAGCCCCTGCATAATGATCCTCTACACTTACTTGTCCAAATCCACAAAAGCGCTGTCCGTAGGGTCCTTGTTGATGGTGGAGCTGGTTTAAACATTTGTACTCTAAAGTTAATCAAGAAATTGGGTTATTCTGTATCAAGCATTGATGTCACAAGGAGGATAAATATCATAGCTTATGATGAAGAGGAAAGGTCCTCTAAGGGTATTATCATTCTACCTATTCGCATTGGACCTGTGGTAAAAAACACTCCCTTCCAAATCTTAGATCTTGAACTGGGATACAACATGTTACTAGGGAGACCTTGGATACATGAAATGCAAGCTGTATCATCAACATACCATCAATGCATCAAGTTCCCTCACCAGGGAGAGGAGATCATCAAAGAGGGAGATCCCAACCCCTTCCAATATTGCAATGCGGTCCAAATCAACACCGATAACCAGGTACCATCAAACCAAGATGCAAGCATCCCATCCTCTTCAGATTCAAATCCCAAAGATGTTACATAGGCAGCGGGAAATTTAGTCATTAACCAAGACGCAAGTATCTCCTCCCCTTCAAATTCAAATCTTAAAGATGTCATAGACAAAGTAGGCAAGATATCTATCACGAACAAAGGATTTGGTGAATATATATATGAAGAGGATTTCACCATCACGCACATGCCTCTAAGCCCCAGAACTCACGGTATGCCACAACCTGTTATTGCAACAAAAAATCAGCAGCTGATTCTATTTAGATGTCCACCCACAACATTTGTCTGATGGGGGGACATAGCAGAAGAGAATCCTTTTGAGCAAGACATCAATACCTAGTTATACCGAGACTCCCCTGAGACAATCCGACCACCACTACCTTTGGAAAACTATGGTAACGGTTACACAATGATACAAAGATTTGGGTACGATGGTACAACCAAACTGGGGGCAAGGCAATAGGGCATATATGAATTGCCTCTCCCACCAACCCGAAGAAACACTAGAGGTTTGGGCTATGGACAAAAAAGAACTAGTTTGGTGATTCAAGACATTCAAGTCAATCAAGAGCAAGTAGCAGAGATGCACCAGGGGCACAACACCGAGCATGTCCTAATAAGCAACATATTAGTGTAGTTGTTGCCCACCAAAGAGGGAACCACACAATCCCCATTAGACCTACACATAGCAATCGATGATAACCAAGGAAGTGAGACATCAGACAAACATTCCATTGAGACATACTCCCATGAGTATGAGTGGAGATCCCTCCATGACTCTGAACCCTCAATCCCTTTTTTTTTCCCTCACGTCGATATTATCATAAACCTATCAAACCTATTTGAACAACTGACCATTACCGAACAACCCTATATAGATAAACATATCATTCATCATACCTCAAGTGGTGCATCCTCATCACAGTCCAATTTCATAGGCACCATATCAGCTGTCCCATTCAGTCAACCAAAGACAAACAGTAGTGAAAGTGTCTATCTCATAAACCCTGAGCTTATAGAGTGGGATCAACAAGGACCACCTGATCTTGATGTCTTTGAAAATGATGAGGCAATGCTCATTTCATGGGACTAAGGGAAGGCATTCTGTCAGGAGATCACAAGGCAGGATTCTCTATCAACCTAGACAGAGTAGCATACTTCGGGGAGGAAGCTCCTCTTTCCAGTCCACAAAAGAAAAAAGAACAAAAGAATAAAAAGATAAAAGAAGATGTATCTTCTAGAAAAAACCTCTCTGAGGCACTAGAAGATGGAAAGAGAGAACTCCTCCCCTTAACAAAGGAGAAATCAACATTGTTAGCCGAAGAGACAGAGGAAATCAACTTGGGGGATGACAAGAACCCAAAGAACATCTACTTAGCAAAATCTCTCACCCCTAAGGAGAGAGAATAGTTCATCAGTTTCTTCAAAGCAAGAATGATCAATTTTGCATGGTCCTACTTAGATATGCTAGGGTTGGATCTGGAGTTAGTATTACATCATCTCCCATTGTTACCCAACACTAAACCCGTCAAATAGAAGCTAATAAAGATGCACCCTCACATTGCATTACTAGTCAAGGCAGAACTGAAAAAGCTCCTGGATGCTAAATTCATCAGACTGATACCATATGTGGATTGGATATCTAATTTGGTACCCGTTACAAAGAATAGTGGTCAAATATGGATTTGCACAAACTTCCAGGATCTCAATATAGCATGTCCCAAGGATGACTTTCCTTTACCAAACATCGATATGATAGTGGACCTAAATGCAGGCCATGAAATGCTATCACTTATAGATGGCTTCTCAGGTTACAATCAAATTAGAATAGCGTCAGAGGACCAACACAAAATGGATTTCACATGTCCTTGGGGAACATATTGTTGGAATGTCATGCCATTTGGTCTAAAGAATGCTGGAGCAACATATCGGAGGGCAATGACAACCATATTTCACGATCTCATCCCCAAGACAATGGAAGACTATGTGGATGACATATTAGCCAAATAAATACTTTGAAAGGATCATCTACAGGTTTTGGGACCCATGTTTGATAGAATGGAGGAATTCAAAGTTCACCTAAATCCAAAAAAGTGTGCATTCGGTGTCATAGTGGGAAAATTACTAGGGTTCATAGTATCACACAAAGGAATTGAAATGGATCCAGCAAAGGTCAAAGAAATATTGGACATGCCTCCACCATCGAACCTGAGACAACTAAGAGGGTTACAAGAAAGGCTCCAATCGATAAGACACTTCATAGATGAACTGGCAGACAAGTGCCACCCATTCCAACATCTATTGCATAAAGACATCAAGTTCATATGGACAGAGCAATGTCAACAGGCATTTCAGATATTCAAAGACTACCTTCTTAAGTCTCCTATATTGGCACCACCAGTACAAGGTAGACCATTGCTTCTATATATCTCAGTGACAGAATCAGTGTTAGGGGTCCTTTTGGCGCAACATGATGATGAAGGAAAGGAGAGGGCCATCTACTATCTAAGAAGGACTTTGGTTGGATATGAGCTAAACTACACACCAATTGAGAATTCATGCCTGTCAATTGTGTTCGCTTCCCAAAAGATAAGACACTACATGTTGAGTCACCAAATGAAATTGGTTGCACATATTGATCCTCTCAAGTACCTATTAAGCAAAGTAGTGCTCACTGGATGACTAGCCAAGTGGGTAATGATCTTAAGAGAGTTTGACATTGAGTATGTAGATAGAAAGGATATCAAGGGACAAGTGATTTCCAATCAACTAGCAGATGCACCAATTCAAGACCACCAACCTATTATCTCTGATTTCCCTGATGAATCTATCATGACACTACAATCGGCGATCGAGGTATGGCAACTTTACTTTGATGGATCATGTACAAACCATGGAGCGGGGGCAGGGATAGTTCTTATCACTCCAGATCATGATACAATTCCAAAGTCTTTTAGAATTAACTTCCAATGCACCAACAACATAGCAGAATATGAAGCATTGGTCATCAGTCTAAAGATAGCCATTCAATGGAGAATCAAGAACCTAAAAGTCTTTGGTGATTCGCAGTTGGTCATTAGCCAAGTTAACAATGATTACATGACCAAAGATGAGAAGCTCATACCTTACAGAGCACAGATGGAACAACTGCGCACCAAGTTTCATTACATTCTCTTTGAGCAAGTCCCAAGAGCACAAAAAAAAGTGACAGATGAGATGGCTACCATAGCATCACTGATTGATATGCCAGGTAACAAAACAAAGTTCCAGTTCCTAGTGGAGCAACTCTTGGTGCCCTCACATCAGGAATCTATCACAGAATCTGCGTGTGTCCTTGTTGGTCCTTAATCCCCATGGTACCAAGAGGTCTATAACTATCTCCAAAACAATGTCTTACCTCCAAACTTGTCTAGAAACCAGAGAAAATCCCTCATCCACCAAGCCTCTAGGTATACCATCCTCTCAACTACTCTATACAGACAAAGTCTCGATGGAACATTACTATGATGTCTCACTTCCATGGAATCCCAGAAAGCTTTGTACGAGGTACATGAAGGAATATGTGGAACCCACGGAGGTGGCAACAACTTAGCTAAGAAAATAATCTGCATGGGATACTATTGGCCCACAATAGAGATAGATGCACACAAGCATGTTCAAAGGTGCCGATAGTGTCAAATTCATGGAGACCTAATCCATGCACCAACATAGGAACTAAATCCCATTACATCACCATTACCATTTTCCATGTGGGGATTTGACCTAGTGGGTAAGATAACACCTTCTTCAGCAAACGGACACAAGTACATCATAGCAGCAATGGAGTACTTTACCAAGTGGGTGGAAGCAATTCCCCTCACTTACATCACTGGAAAGCAAATAGCGATGTTCATATTTAACCACATCATCTGTCGATATGGGATCCCCCAAATAATCCTAACAGATCATGGTACCCCTTTCTAGAACAAGGATGTCGAAGGCCTATGTGAACAATTCCGCATCAAACAAGGGTTCTCCTCATTTTACTACCCTCAAGGAAATGGACAAGCTGAAGCTACCAACAAAACAATCCTGAAAATCTTGAAGAAAATAGTAAACGCATCAGGGCGAGACTGACATCTACAACTTATTCCTACGTTATGGGCATACAAAACTAGTGTGAGAACACCAACAAGAGAAACTCCTTTCTCCCTAGTCTATGGAACATACACGGTATTACCCCTCGAAGTGGAAATCCCATCCTTGAGGATATCATTAAAGAACTTGGTTTTAGACAAAGACTATAGAGTGGCAAGGCTTAGTGAACTAGAGCTACTAGATGAAAGAAGGCAACATGCCTTCGACCAATTACAAGGCTATCAAAATTGCCTTAGAAGGAACTATCACAAGAAGGTGAAGCCATGAACATTTTAGGTAGGAGACCTTGTCCTCATGGAAAATCAGAAGAATCAAGTAGAGTGAGTCAAACCTGGTAAGTTTGAGCCTAACTGGCTAGGACCATTTGTTGTTGTCAACTCTACTTAGAGTGGGGCATTCATACTAGTAACACCAGAAGGACATCAGATCCCCAACTACATCAACAACATGCACCTGAAGAGGTTATACCCTTAAAGGTCTCTATGGTTAAGGCATTTATCTACATATTCAGAAAATACCAAAAAAATAAAAAAATACAAAAGTTACCATGGTGAAAACCTGACAATCAGGCGCCTTGGCGATAATAAAAAAAGAAGAAAAAGCAAAATGTAAAGAGAAAAAAAAATCGCTCTCTCAGTGAAAACATGGAAATCAGGCACTATTGAGTAGGTACCTTGGTGAAAACTTGGCAAACAGGCGCCAAGTGTTCAAAACCAGCTTCACCATCAATAAGCTCCAAAAGCTTGAGCACAATTCAAAATGAAAGACTGACTATCCCAAGCAATATCTAGGAGCGGAAACCCCTCTGAGCACCAAGCACTTACCCATGGTTAATACTGGTCCACCAGACTAGGGGGCATTTCTAAATGTTCTAAAAAATCCTAAAAAGATCAAAAATCAAGAGAAAATCAATCTTCATCAAAAACAATAAAAAAATTGCAACATCCAAAGCAATAAAACCAACTCGGTAATCAAGAAAGCAAGGGGCAAGCATGCCCAATCAATCAATTGTCACAATCATCAGCTTTGCAAATCAACATTGGGCCCATCTAACATAGCTTGATCAGCTACCAAATTGATCACATCAAAATCTATCAATCAAATTGTCACAATCATGAGCTTTGCAAACAAGCATTGGGCACATCTGACACAGCTTGATCAACTGCCAATACGATCAGAACAATCAAATCTATCAATCAATACTGTTACAATCATGAGCTTTGCGAACATGCATTTGGCCCATCTGACACAACTTAATCAGCTACCAACATGATCAGAGTAATAAAGCCAACCAAGCCTATCCAAAGAGTCAAGCCAATCCAGAGAATTCAACTGCATCGAAGAACCACACAAAAATGTTGACTAGGTTAGTCAAGTCAATCAGATCTCAGTCTATATTTTAGTGTTATGTTCTTACGCTACTCTAGGATCCACCATGTGAGGAGAGTAGCTATGATAGATCATGACTTATTTTCTTTGATTGCTGTATGTTGAATGTTCACTTTGATTCTAGGGCCATGATGATTTAGGATAAATGCGATAGGCACTGTCACTTATTTGGTAGCCGCACAGTTCCACGATCTGAGCTTAACCCTGGGAAAGAATTGGACATTCCTTCTCTTTTATTTTTGCTTGTTTGGTTTATAGAATCAAGAGCTTGCAGAAATATTCAAATGGACTCTGAGTTGCTTTGGAGTTCTATCTTGGTTTCTATGGTCTTTTCCTTTATGTTGCAAACAAGAGCTCACGATGCTATCCAGATGGACTCTAGGGGCGTAGGAGTTCCATCTTGATTTCTTGGCTTTCCCTTAGAGAAATCAAGAGCTCACAGTGTTATCTAGATAGACTCTGGGTGCATAGGAGTTCTATCTTGGTTTCTTTGTTTTAGATTAACTCAGAGGACAAGCGGTATCCAGATGGTCAATATCTGGGTGCTCTTGGCTCTCTTTCTTTTCAAACAGGGAACATAGTTGAATCCAGATGGTCAATATTTGGGTGCACTTTGGGTCTCTTTCTATTTAATCTCTCTACCCCTTCCTCTATCAAGAGGTCATGGCGGTATCTAGGTGGTATGTGATCTGGATCATTCGACGCTCTTCTGGAATATCAGAAAATACAAAAAAAAAAAGATGCAATGATGATAATTATTGAAAATTAGGGCAGTGACTTGAGACATTCATCCTTTCTATCAGATCATATCTATCCAAAAAATGCAAAAAAAGAAATTTTTTCTATCATTACATTCAATCAGATCAATCTCAGAGCACATATATCCAAACTAACTTCTTTCTAACTAACGAATGCATTACTCAGATATTTTGTGCATAAATAGATTGCATTCATTCAATTAAGTGCATCAGAAAAAGGAAAAAACATGGTAGTGGCATACATGATAAAGCATAAAATCACATGCATCCATAAAGCATCTCATTAAAATAGGCATTTCATTTACACCATCCTGCATAACATGTCAGTATCATAGGAAAAGTAAATCATCCATATATGAGTCTGCATAATAGAAACACATTGCATATACATCTCATCACTAATCATGTAGAATCATACATATAGAAAGTAAAACCATTGCACATCATATCAAAACATAGCTGCATCTCATGTAAATCAAAATATTTGCGTACAAATGAAAAGATCGCAAGTCTGAACAAAGAAGGTAATCAACATGTATATCATATATATATCAGTGTATCTAGATACAAAAAAATGGTACTACTCAGTGTATACAATGAATCACTACAAAAAATGGTACAAAGTGTATATCAACAGGAGCTACCCCCACCCTCGCCAGGAGGAGCACGAGGGGGAGGCATATCTGAATATGTCGTGTGAGAGGACCCAGGAGCTCTGACACTGCTCTTCTGTGAACACTGTGCCCTGCTAGATCTCTGAGATGCTGTGTAACTGGGAACCCTCTCTATAGCAGGAACGATGCCCTCATAGTGCCATCTCTAGTACTCTATCTCTCTTTAAGCCTCTCACCTAGATCTGTAATACCTATCAAGGATATCTCTATGGGAAACATCTTGTACACTGTTAATAAATGAGCGGACCTCAGCCTGAGCCTATCACTCTCTAGACTCCGCAGCTATCACATGACCCTCCAAAATGGTAGCATGAGCATCAGATAAAGCGAGTCAGGCCTGTAAATCCTGAACCTACTAAGAAAGACGCTCAACCTCTGAGGGGTCATCATCCATACCTCCCATCACTACATCCATATCACCCTCCTCAATCCTATCCCCTAGCCCCTCTCCTCTTCTCTGTCTCAATACCACGGAATCATCCCCACTCTCTGAGCTCTCCCCAGTACTGCTCCTACTACTACCAGTCTCCTCCGAAGAACTGGTCTCAGAACTCTGCTCATCAAGAGCCTCCACATCTATATCTACAAGGTCCACAACCACCTCCTCAATAATAACCTGATCCTCATGTCAGGGAGCCAAAACTGCAGTGGTACATCTGCGCACCCTCCACACCAACAGGGGTGCCTCCTCCTCCTCCAAAATAGCTCCCAACCCAACTATGGAAATACTAGAACACCCCCCAATCCTACCACTGCCAACCCTAATACCACCACCAGC
>MU223411.1:1783752-1826832 GCA_018584345.1 Thuja plicata | reverse complement strand
ATCTCATTGTATTTTATTATTCCCTCTCTGAATGAATATTTCATCTCTTAGATTATTATTTGTTGTGTCTCCATTCTTTTCTTTTGTGACAAGTTTTTTCTATAGTGGATCTTGGTAATAGAATTTTATGAATTCTAATATGGTATTAGAGCCTTGTTGTTGCAGCCCGTTCTTGAGTTTTTGAAGAATTTTTGGAGTTTTGAGGGTTTCAAGTTTATATAGGTTTCCTATGTGGATCTAGGGGGAGCTATTTTTCAGAGGACTTTAGGTACAAATCGACCTCACAGTTGCGTCCAGAAGGCCCAAAAACCCCCTATTTTTATATAAGGCACGTCCAATTTGGACATAGTTGCATTCTGAGGAAATTTTTTTTTTTGCATGTACAACCCTTTGATGGGCACTCATAGTGAGGCCTGGTACAATTTTTTAGCAAAAAATTATTATAAAAAAAAATGCAATGCGTTTATTTTTCAGATTTTGAGAAAAAAAATTAATTAAAAAAAAGCATTTTGTTTTTGTTTCTGTGGGGGGTTTAAACCCCACACACCTAGAAGTTGCAAAATAGGTTATGAATGAAAGAATATATGTCCTCAACCAACAAGACTCCAGGTGGGATCGACGACAATGCTCCAACTTTGTCAACCTCGGTGGCCTTCATAGGATGCAACTTGAATTGTGGTCGCAGTTCTTCAACATGTGAAATTAAGATAGGAGTGTTAAAGTAATAAGTTATTTCACTTATTAATTAAATCATTTTGATTTAATTATTAAGTTACTTATTATCTCTTGTTTAATTAAGCTAAACTTTAGGCATATAATAATTAATTCTTTTATTAATTATAATGATGCAACCTAGGTTTCTCCCTTTTAGGGTTTTGATCACATTTATAAAGTTTGATCTCATTGTATTTTATTATTCCCTCTCGGAATGAATATTTCATCTTTCAGATTATTGTTTGTTGTGTCTCCATTCTTTTATTTTGTTACAAGTTTTTGCTATAGTGGATCTTGGTAATAGAATTCTATGAATTCTAATATGGTATCAGAGCCTTGTTGTTGCAGCCCGTTCTTGAGTTTTTGAGGGATTTTTGGAGCTTTGAGGGTTTCAAGTTTATAGAGGTTTTATGTGTGGATCTAGGGGGAGCTATTTTTTGGAGCACTTAAGGCACAAATCGACCTCACGATTGCGTCTAGAAGGCCCAAAAAAACCTTATTTTCATATAAGACACGTTCAATTTGGACACAATTGCATTCTGAGGCAATTTTTTTTTGCATGTACAACCCTTTGACGGGAACGCATAGCGAGGCATGATACAATTTTTTAGCAAAAAAATATTATAAAAAGAACGCAATGCGTTTATTTTTCAGATTTTGAGCAAAAAAAATTAATTAAAAAAAAGAATTTTTTTTGTTTTTGTGGGGGGTTTAAACCCCACACACCTATAAGTTGTAGGCATGGGGCCCCACCCACATGGGCCTTGGCCTCCGTGCAGTCATGAAAGCCTAAGGCTCTGTGGACCTTGGCCTCTGTGCAGTCACAAACTCCTGAGGCTGCACGGGCCTTGGCCTTCACGTGACCTCGACCCCACCACCTAGCCTAAGGTTTCGTGGGCAGCCTTGGCCCCACCACCGCCCAAACCTTTTTTTAATATTTTTTGTGAAAAAAAAATATTTTAGCAATTTTTTTAATATATATATATATATTCCTGGTACCTCTACTGATGTCATCACTCAGTCAACTACATCATCAGCTCTGCCAATTTTGGCCAAAAATTTAGTAATCTCGCCAGATTTAGTGGCATCGCTAGCTCAGTGGAGCTCTGCCAGATTTAGCAGAGATCATTTGGAGTTCTTCTTGTTTGGAATCCCTCTTTGGTTTTTTTCTCATATCTTGAGCAAAAAGAGGCGTATTTGGGAAAACAAGATATCGATGAAAAGGTGATTCTGAGACAAAGCTATTTTTGAAGGTTTGGTTTCTTGATTTTTCCATTTTTTAGGGTTTTATTTTAGTCAAAGTTAGATTTCCTTTTTGCACTCTGGGAGCCATATCTTGCTCATCTGGACTCTATTTTCTGACTTTTGCACATAGTTGGAAAGATGGTTTTGTGCTCTTTCTTTTGGTATGGGTCTCATTTCCATAATTTTCTCTAGACATATTTTATTCAGTTTTTTTTTTCTTTTTTTCAATTTGGTAAATATCTTGGATGTTTTAGGTCCTAGGATCATTTTCCTTGCATGGGATGACTCCTTTTTAGTTGTTACTTATGTTCCTATAGCTTTCAGTCATTCCTGATAATTGTAGACATATATTTCTATAGCATTTCTTTTTTGCAAATGCACTGAGATAAAGTGTCATTTGTTGCATACTTGGGATATTGCATATTTTGTGTCTATTTGTACTAGCACTACATTATAAAGTATCATGGGATGGTTTGATCTACCTATGTCAAGTGAGTATTCCTTCCAAAACATTAGCTTCATGACATGTGTAAAGAGATTGATCCTTCCACAAATGAGATCAAAACTTATAAAGGTGATCAAATCCCTAAAAGAGAGAAACCTAGGTTGCATGATAATAATTAATAAAAGAATTAATTATAATATACCTAAAATTTAGCTTAAGTAAACTAGAGATAATAAGTGACTTAATGATTAAATCAAAATGATTTAATTATCAAGTGAAATAAATTATTACTCTAACAACCCCCTTAAGATAAACTTAGGGAGAAGATAAAAACCTAGAACAACTACTGAAAGTAGGAAATGGGTTTTGACAACATGGCCTGATCAGGTACTCAAGTACAAAAAGATCTCTGTAAAGAGGAGAAAATGAGAAAATCTAGTAGAAAAAAACCCTCTCCGAAAAGATATGAAGACTAGTGAAGGACTGAAGAAACCTCCAAACTTTAGAATGCCCCAGAAAATAGGAATAAAGGATGAACATGAAGAACATCTATGAAGCATGAATCTACAAACACTATCGAAGAATAACTGTTGGAACCTCCACTATAATAGAACATGATCAGTTAGAGAAGACTGTAATCTACATGAGTGCCCTCAAATGACATTACTTGAATTAGGATGGCAAACAAAGGAAAACATCAAAACTTGAAGATACAAATGGCAAAAAACACCAAAGTATGAAGAGTTGATCAATCAAAGATGGAAGGATGCATCTAAAATATGAATGAAAGAGTGTCCATATGGTAAATGATCCATCTCACTAAAATGCATAGGTACCCAGCCACTATATCTTCCTAGAACATATGAACAAATACTGAATACATAGCTCACTCTATCAAACCAAGGAATCATTAGAACCAACAAGAGATACCCCATAATGATGAGCAAGGAGAGGCATGACATGTACATTGAAAGAGACTGCCAAGAACAATTTCATGATGAAGAACCAGGAACATAGAAAGTGTTGAAGAAAGTACAAACGCATATAAAGAATGGTTTCATGAAAGGATTACTCTCTTGACACACATCATGAGGCTAATATCATGAAAGGAATACAAGCACTTGAAAAAGGTAGATCAAACCCCCCCCCATGACACTTTATAATGTAGTGCAAGTACAAACAAACACAAAATATGCAATATCCCAAGTATGCAACATATGACACTTTATCTCAGTATATTTGCAAAAAAGAAATGCTATAGAAATAGATGTCTACAATGCTCAAGAATGATTGAAAGTTGTAGGAACATAAGTAATAGCTAAAAAGGAGCCATCCCGTGCAAGGAAAACAATCCTAGGACTTGAAACATTCAAGATATTCACCAGATTTCAAATTTTTTTTTGAATAAAATATACCTGGAGCAGATTTTGGAAATAAGACCCATACCAAAAGAAAGAGCACAGAACCATCTTTCCAACGATGTGCAAAAGTTGGAAAATGGAGTCTAGATGAGTAATATATGGCTCCCAGAGTGCAAAAAGGAACTCTGACTTTGACTGGAAAAAAAACCCTACGAAACAAAAAAATCATGAAACAAACCTCCAAAAATAGCTCCATTTCAAAATCACCTTTTCGTCGATATCTCGTTTGCCCAAAAATGCCTCTGTTTGCTCAAGATATGAGCAAAAAACTAAAAAGGGCTCCAAAACAAGAAGAAATCCAAATGATCTGTGCTAAATCTGACGAAGCTCCACTAAGCTGGTGCTACTGCTAAATCTGGTGAGACTACTAAATTTTTAGCCAAAATTAGCTGAGTTGATGATGCAGGTTGACTGAGTGATGATGTCAACAGAGGTACAAAGAAAAAGGATATATATATATATATATTTAAATATTAAAAATAATTGTTAAAATATTTTTTTTAATATAAAAAATTATTTAAAAAAAGGTTTGGGCGGTGGTGGGGTCGAGGCTTCTTCAGTTCTTCACTAGTCTTCATCTCTTTTCGAAGAGTGGTTTTTCCCACTGGGTTTTCTCATTTTCTCCTCTTTACAGATATTTTTTTGTACTTGGGTACCTGATCAGGCCATGTTGTCGGGACCCATTTCCTGCTTTCAGTAGTTGTTCTAGGTTTTTAGCTTCTCCCTAAGTTTATCTTATATGGGAGTGTTAGAGTATTAAGTTATTTCACTTATTAATTAAATAATTTTGATTTAATTATTAAGTCACTTATTATCTCTAGTTTACTTAAGCTAAACTTTAGGCATATAATAATTAATTATTATCATGCAACCTAGGTTTCTCCCTTTTAGGGTTTTGATCACCTTTATAAGGTTTGATCTCATTGTATTTTATTATTCCCTCTCTGAATGAATATTTCATCTTTTAGATCACTCTTTGTTGTGTCTCCATTCTTTGCTTTTGAGACAAGTTTTTGCTATAGTAGATCTTGGTGGTAGAATTATATGCATTCTAATGAGTATCAATCTTTTCTACCATCTTCAACTCTTCACAACAATCAAAATCAGAAACTCAACTCCAACCAATCAAATTATTCACTTCAACTCTTGCTCTATTCGCGCAGGGTTTAACACTTTCACTCTTCAAATTCAGTTGTTACTCACAAAATTCAAGTAGATGGTTGCTCAAATTAAGTTCTCACTAGCTCACAAAGTGTTCTCATGAAAGAAAAAGTGTGTAAATTATCTTGTCCCATATATTTATAATTCCACTGGGGTTTTACTATTCATACCAATTACCATTACCTATTCAAGTGGTTAACCATCTTACTATTCGTTCATTAAATGCATAATTCTACCATTTGGTTCACTTCCAATAGTAATATTTGACAACGGTTGTAAAATTTTCATAACATCATTAAGGATAAGTATAGTGACATCACTTCACATTTTATTATGCTAATTTGGATTATTTACTTTAAATTTTAGGGGACTGGTTGATAGGACATTTGTATTCTTCCCATTAAGTCAATTTCTTGACCTAGTTAGAAGGTGAACTCTCAACACTAGATGGTTGAGATCCCAAATCATATGAACTTAATCCTCCTTATTTCTTAATCCAAATTTTATTCATATTACTTCTTACTTCTTCAACATTTACACTCTTCTTTCCTTCATTTTGTGGTGACCGGTTCACTGGACTATTTTTGCAATCTCTTGCTATATGACCAATTCTATTACATGCATAACAGATCATGCCAGTTGATCTCCATGGTCCATGGTAATTGCTCAAGTTCATTCTTGTACAGTTTTCTGCTATATGTCCATGAATTCCATAATTTGCAAAAACTACACCAAATTGTTGTTATCTACCATAAGTGTTCAACAGTGGCTTAGATGATCTAGAATTGTTCAATGTTGACCTACACTCATGGTTTCGTGTCCATACTTATTTCAATTGTAAAATTATCCCTCAAATCTTGCTCCATACTTAGCATTAGGACTACATTCACTTGCTCTATGTCCAAATTGATTACAGTTGAACAATATCCATTAAAATATTGACTTTTAGGACTTACCAATTGGTATCTACAAACATTTGATGTGTGACCTGGCTTTCCACAGTTGTATCATGCAGGATTTGATGTTTTCTTTCTTGACTTCTGACTAGTGATTTGGATTCTTCTTGTTTCTCATTGGTCTTTGATGATTCTCATGTTTCATGTGTACTTCTTCCAGTGTACCCCAATCCAGATGTGTCATTAGGTCTCCTTTGCTGATTAAATTGTTCAAGGTTCTTCAGGTACTATCATGTCCTCTCTTAAGATTATCATGTGCCTATTTTTCTTTCTTAGGTTGTTCTTGTGATTTCTTTAATTTATTCTTTAGCATTTCATTTTCATCTCTTAGTTTTTTATTCACTTCTCTCAGAGTTTCATTTTTAATGACAAATTATTCATTTAATTTGTGTGTATCTTGCAAATGTTCACGCATTATAAATTCTATCTATTAATGTTATATCATTCTTCTTCCTTTACCTTCACTGCTTCTTGAATTTCTTTCCTTGCATCTTCATAGCTCTCTTCTGTTCAAGATATTCACACAGCTACTGATTGTCCTTCAAATTCCTTTTTCACATTTGATAGTTCTTTTTTCAATTTTGAATTTTACTTCATGTAGGGATTCTTGTGCTTCATCAGAAATACTTCCTTCTGACAGTTATTTGCAATAGTCTTGTGTATCTCTTAACTTTTCAGCCAACTACTTTCTTATAGCAAGGGATTTCCTTAATCTTTCTTTCAAATCTTCAATCACTTTCTCAGGAGTTTTTCCTTTTTCCATAGTGCTCAACTCAGGACCTTTTACTCAAGTTGTTAGAATTTCCTTCAGAGTACCAAAGCTCTGATACCAATTGTTGGGTATTAAGTACTAAGTAATGCACTTAGAGGGGGGGGGGGGGGGTGAATCAATGTATAACTAGTTCAAAAATTTAAACTAATCTTGATCATTGGTTATAGGAAAAATAGTAAACTGATTATTTAATGCATTAACCATAATTGTTAATCACACTCATAAAGATAAAACAGTAAATAAAAACCAAATCATCGCAACTATAGCACATGTGACACACATATTTTAGTATCGTGAAAACCCTTGTAAGAGGGAAAAACCATGGTGGGGATGGAACCCACTATCTTCTCTACTATAGTGTGGAAGGTGTGTGCTGAAAATGTGACACACTTCTATGAGTCATTATATTCAAGATTTCTCAAGAATGAGGTCTCAAATGGTGACTCATAGCTCTCTATTCATGGAGTGCAAGAGTTTGTGATAAAGACCCTCAGTTTAGATCTAGTTATGCCTGTGAAAGTACACCATGAAATGAGAGATTCAAAGAGGAAGATCAAGAATGTTAGTCTTCATGATCACCAAATATGCATTGCAAATGAGAATGAAAGCTATTATATATGATAACAATGCATAGAATGAAACTAATCTATATGATAACAATGCATGAAAGGAAATATGCAAACTAATCTATGAAGGAAATATGCAAGATTAATCTATGAAAGGAAATATGCAAGATTAGTATATGAAAGGAAATATAAATCTAAATTAACATGAATCTAATCTAAATAGATTTCCATGGATGCATGAGAGAAGAAGACACGAAGAAGAAGTTGCATGGTTCAAGATCAAATGCTCAAACTCTCCTCCAAAATTGCTCTCCAAACCTGCAACATAACAATAGTGTAAAAGTGTATCTCTTGAGCTATGAAAATGAGAAGGAGAGGTTTCCTTTTAAAGAACAATGGATGGTAGAGATTAAGAGGTAAAAAGAAATGAGCAATGGTGGAGATTAAATCTTGGTTGATCCATGTGCTCATATCTTCAAAAGGCAAAATCAAAGGCTATGATTAAGAGGCAAAAAAGCCCACCACATAGGAATATATGTGAAGAAAAAGGAGCTTTATTTATTTTTATTTAATTTATTTCTTTTTTCAACACAAAGAGGGATTTAAGTGGGGATTTTACTTAAATAAAAGAGGGATTTTCTTTTAATTAAATAAGATTATTTTATTTAATTAAAAAGAGAGATTTTAATTAAATAAGATAATATTATTTATTTAAGAGAGATTTTAATTAAATAAGATAAGATTATTTAATTAAAAGAGATTTTAATTAAATATGATTATTTTATTTAATAAAAAGGGATTGTTTTCTTTTAATTAAATAAGATTATTTTATTTAATAAAAATGAATTGTTTTCTTTTAATTAAATAAGATAATTGATGAAATGATCAAACCTTAAGAAATATTGAAATAATTGAATCAAATACGATTTGATCAAGGAAATTGATTTGAATTGAAAATATTGCAAAGCATTGATTTGAGAATTTGATAAATTGAAGAATTGGGGCCCATAGTGTAGGCGACCATTTTAGGGTGCATACATTTGCCCCTCTTTGACTAATGTGTGATCTTTATGGGAACAAATGTAGTCAAAGAATGCAGTTGAAGTGTGAGATTGATTTGGGATCACAAAATAACCCAGACGTGTGATCGACGGATGAGAACACATCTGGACAAAAATAAGCTGATTGAAAAAGACAAGGTCAACACCCTTGTAAATAGGTAATTTCCATGTCCAAGATAAGAATCTCAAGCAAGGTTTCCCCAAGCGGAGTAATTGATAGGATTAAATTTTGATAGGTATTTCCCCCTCGTGATCGAAATTGCAATGAGATAGAGGAGAAACAACAAATTGATAAATTTGATCAAATCGAACTAAAGATAAGGATATTGATGTAAGATGAAAGATATAAGAATCACAAAACCAAGGTAGATCATTAAGCACAAAATATTATGCCCCAAGGTTGAATTAGAATAAAATAAGTGGGGTGAAAGCAAATGGAAGATAGAAGTTTGGAAGAGGTGGAAAGAAATGGAGAGAAGAAAGAGAATTTTCCAAGCCAATTAGGTTCAAATTTTCCCTTTTGATCTCTATGTTGTTGATGCTTAGGATTTTCATGTAGGACAAGATCTCCCACTTGGAATTCTCTAGGGCAAACCTTTTTTTTGAAGGATTTGGACATGTGCTTTTGATAAACCCTCATATGGTCAAATGATGCTTGACGTTTTTCATCTAAAAGTTCTAACTCTTGAAGTCTCATGGAATGGTAGTCTTCATCTGTAACTAGACCTTTGAGGGAAAATCTAAGTGAAGGAATCTCAACCTCCAAAGGTAACACTGCTTCAGCGCCATATGCTAGGGAAAAAGGAGTAGCCCCAATAGGAGTACGGATACTCATTCTATAGGCCCACAAAGCTGAATTTATCTGTAAGTGCCAATCTCTACCATTCTTACAAACTGTTCTATGTAAGATTTTAAGAATGGTTTTTTTTGATGCCTCTGCTTGACCATTTCCTTGCGGGAAGTAAATGAAGGACCAATGTTGCTTAATCTTGAATTTATTGCAGAGTTGTTTAAGGTCCTTATTTTTGAACTAGCCCATGTTGTCAATGATAATCTTGGAAGGCACTCCATATCGACAGATGATATGGTTCAAAATGAATAGAGAAACTATCTTGCCCAACGCAACATAAAGTGGGACAAATTCTACCCATTTAGTGAAGTAATCAATAGCAGTGATAATAAAATTATGTCCACCTGATGAGTTGGAATGAATCTACCCAACAAGATCAAATGCCTAGCGCTAAAATGGCCAATGAGATATCGACAGAATGAACTCCCTGCCTGGAGCATGTATCAGGTTACCATATTTTTGACACTTTTCACATGATTTTCCAAAATCTACTGCATCAATCTGCATCATAGGCCAATAGTACCCCACCCTAAGAAACCTTTAGGCAATGGAAAGACCATTGTAATGTCCCCTACAGATGCCCTCATGGATTTAAACTAATGCTTGGTTAGATTATTCCTTTTCTAAGAATCTAAGAAGTGTTCCATCTAGACCCCTCCTATACAAGTCACCAGAGATAAGGGAATGGAAAGAGGCATTTTAGGTAAGGTTTTTGCGTTCAGATTGGTTAATGGTTTTAGGTATAATGCCAACATGAAGGTATTAGTAAATTGCACCATAATGGGATGAATCACGAACAACAAGGGTACAAATGACATGGATTTCTTGGGATTCATAGATAGGGTGATGTAGCTCTTCCACCAGGAATTCAAATCTGGATTCATGTTGTTCTAACTGAAGGAGTGAAGAAAGTGTGGCCATAGTGTTAGCTGCTTTGTTTTCTGCTCTAGGGATTTGCTGAAATGTGACGAATGTGAAGTATCATTTCAAGGAATCAACTATTTGCTTGTAAGGTACCAACTTCTCATTTTTGTTTGATATTCATCATTAACTTGGTTGATTATCAACTGTGAATCCCTATAGATGTGTAACTCTATGATTTTCCATTCTCTGGCGATCTTAAGTCTATTTGAAAATTTGATCTTCTTTTTCTGTAAGAACTTAGTGTAAGCTTGTTTTTCTTGTGGTGACAAAGACTCAGCCAAGTATATGATCCACGTAGCCTCATCTGTACCCAAATTGAATGCTTGCATTGGTTCAATAAGAAATGAAGATCTATCTTGAAAGTAGCCAGGGAGACAATCAAGTACCTCATCCTTAGGTGCCTTAGAGAGGTTTTCACCCTTGGATACGTCATTTCTTTACTTTTTTTGGCTCTAACACTGCCACGCAGTGGTTTTTCACCATCAGAACTCCTATTCTTTTGATTTTATTTTCTTTTTATCTTGTGACTAAGGTACTTGATGTCTGGCTCTATCATGTTGGTAGTTGGTTCGCTGGTGGAAGAGACTACGGGTTCAAGGGCATTTAGGTAACAGACTATCTCATAGTCATTCTGAAATGTTAAGAGCTTAGATTCTTGACAGTGTTGGGACCAATCAATGAGGCTAGGATGAACAAGAGACAAGTCAATGACTGGTTCAAGATTATAAATGTGAATGATATTATGCTGGTGACTGAAGAATCAAAGTCCGTCAAGTATCATTCTAAGCTACCAAATTGGGATTTGTCCTAACAAGTGAAGAATTGTCCACTAAGGAAACACGTGGGTTCAAATCCTCTAATCCTACATGTGACTCATCAGCTACCTCAGGTTGAGAACTATAAATGTGGATGACATCAACATCCATGTCAACTGTGGAAGGCTTTGAGAAGGATTCCCATTCATACTCATATGAACTTGTGTCTGAACTGTGACTAGGATGTTTACACCATGAAGGTTTGGGAACTCTTGATGTGGCAGGTCTAGTGTCATCAAGAGTAGCACCTTCTCTTTCCATTAAACAAACAAGATTCTTTCATTGATGTTCTCTGAAAGGATATTCTACATCTAATTCTTGTTCTAAAATTGCAATCGATGCATGAGTGACCAGAATATCTGAATCTCCCCAGAGGATTTTAGTGGAAGGGACCCAATATTCACACATGTCTTACTAATTTGTCAAACTAGGTACATATTCTGGTTCATCTTCACTATCCAACTTATCAAGGATAGGGGTAGTGTGCTTGTTGTGATTCACAAAGCCTAGGCCAACCAACTTCTTAGACTTGCATCCAAAAAGAGCATGATCAAGAGGTTTGGCTCTAGCATCCAATCTATGATTAAGAGGGCCATGTCTAGGATAACCCATCTTTCTAAAAAAAGTATACCCTCATCTGTAAGCCTTAGGAGAGGGAGAGAAGTTCTCATTGTGCATATATTTCTCTTCTCTATAGATCTTGTCTCTAAAAAATGTCTCTTCTTTCTCATCTTGAATAGGCACTGAGGACTCTACAAATGTTCCAAATAAAGTCATAGCTAAAGAGGAGGGTCTCTTTGCTTGTGAAGGTCTACCATAAGACCGAGGTAAAACTGGTAATGTTGTGAGGGATTTGAGTTGATAGCCCCCCATGCCAAGGTCTATCGACTTGAGCTTGTCTTTACATACAGCTAAGGTTGCATCGAAGTCTTCTGCTTCTCTATTGAGGGGAACATGAGTTCCTGCTGAAATTGAGTTAACAGATAAAGTGTTATCCCTAGGTATAGAAATATCTATTCCATTATAAGGGAACTTAACACACCGATGATAGGTAGATGGCACCACTTACATATCATGAATCCACGGTCTACCAAGTAAGATATTATACGCAAGGGGGCCAAAATCAATTATTTGAAATAAAATATCTTTTTCAACAGGGCCAATCTTAACAGGAAGGACAACAACCCCTTAGAACTTCTTTCCTCCTCATCATAGGCTTTGATAGTGATCCTTTTCCTGGTATCTATGACTTTTTTAGAATAACCCAACTCTTTTAAAATACTAAAGGAACAAATATTAAGCCCAACACCCCCATCTATCAACACGCGCCTAACACGGGTTCTGTGGATCATGAACTCAATATGAAGAGAAAGATTGTGTGGGTGGCTCAAAGATTTATCATCATCCTCTAAAAAAGTAAGGTAATGAGGGCTAGCAATGTGATTAACCATGTTCTAGAATTGATTGACGTCTAAGTTGTTGGGGACATTTGTCATGCACAAAGCATCCTCAAGGACTTGCTTGTGTCTCAGGGACAACTCTAAGAGCTCAAAGATTGAAATCTGAGCTAGGGTTCTTTGCAAATGATCAACAAGATTATAACTAGACTTAGGATTAACTGCTATTTTTTAGGTGACAATCTTGTATGTCACTTGCTTAGGCTTACTTGATTGACTCAAATTGGGCCCTCTAATGACAATGGGACCTTGACTTTGTGTGACAACATTGAGGGCTTGCGATGACACTCTAGAGTTAGGACCCCTTAGCACCATGACAATTTCTTCATCTAAGATAGGAGGAGAGTCCATGTCTAGATCATAACCATAGTGATCTTTACCCCTCATCATATTGACATTTTCTTCTACAAATTCAAGCATGTTGATAGTATTCTCCATATCTGTGTAAGTATAATTGATCTCAGATTTTCCATTCTTAGCTTTTGAGGTTTCCCCCTTCTCATATTTGGGAAACAACTCTTTTAATGCCTTATGATTAGTGTTGGTGTTCAATCCATCTATCTTAAGTTTTCCATTCTCAATGAAATCTTGAATAATATGCTTGAGTTTCCAGCAGTTTTCAATATCATGTCCAATACCATTGTGAAACTTGCAAAAGGCCTTCTCACCCTACCAATGTGGCTTAACATCAAGTATATAATGTTTCATGGGATCTTGAGGATGTGCAAGGTTGTTGGCAATAAGAATTTTCAAGACATCCTCATATGAATCACCAAGTTTTGAAGATTGACGTCTTTCTTTCTTAGGCCTATCTTGGTATCTTAGCTTTCTCTCTTGTTGATTAGATGTATTGAGCTTCATTTCTTGAACAACACTAGATAAGTGGAGCACAATTTTATCTTTGGGTTGGGGAGAGTCCACAACTCCATCATTGGCCACTTGTTTGTTCCTATTCCAGTGTGAGTTCTTCCCTTTATCCTTGTTAGAGTTATTGTTTTGACCATTATTGTTGTTGTTGTTGTTTCCATGTTTGGTCAAAATTATTTTTTCTTTCAAAACATCCTCAATCCTACATGAATTTTCAACCATGGTGTCAAAGGAATCAAAAACCATCTTCCTAACTTCATATCGCATTTCGGGAACCAAGTTGCTAACAAGGATGTCAATCTTTTCATTTTTAGGAATGGTTCTAGAGTAGCGAGAGCATTGTCATCTCCACCTTTGCAAGAAAGTGACAAAGGATTCCCCTTGATTTTTCTTTAAGTTGCATAAGTCCAACATGGTTATAGATCTTGAAAGGTTATGTGCAAAGTGTTGAAAAAATATGTGGACAAGCTCTTTGAAAGTCTTAACGGGAGGAGTTATGTTGGTGAACCATTCCATCGCTTGACCCTTAAGACTCCTTGGGAACAATCTCATGAGGTACGAGTCATCTTGATGGAACTCAAAACTTGTGGTATAAAATTGGTGCACATGATCATGTAGATCTCCATTCCCATCATACTTGTCATATTGAGGGATCTCAACCTTTCTAGGGAAGTCTTTCATGTTAACACTTTTTTCAAAATGATTAGGGAAAATTGAATCAAGTGAGAATGAATTCTTGGGTGCTAACATCTTTTCCATCACACTCTTAAGTTGTTTGATCTCCTCTTCTTGAGATGGACCTTGCTTCTTAATCTTTTTGTCCACATCAAAGTTGTAGGGGACTCTATCTCCCTTGTTGATTAAACTCTCTAGGAACTTGTCTTTGTTTTTCTCTAAATATTTCTCCACATATTTTTGGAAGAGTGGTTCTTGTTGCATTTTCATGAAGTCTTGGGAGCTGAGGTCAAAACTCGAGCTACTATCCCCATATTGTAAACCATGATGAGCATGTTGTGAAGGTTGTTTTGAGTTCCTAGGAGGTGTTCATCTCCTATAATGATCATGTCTTGAAGCCCTTCTTCCTCTAGGGCTAGGATATTGTGATGGTGTCCTTGAATGTCTTCCACTTCATTTAGTCTCAAGAGGAGTGGATGGAGGAGAGTTATTTCCACCACTAACACGCATGTTATTAAATTGGTCAATGTGTCGCTGAGCCAAGAATCTATCTTGCTCCTCCTGAAGGGATTTCTTTTCTATTTCCAACAAGGTTTGTCTCTCCAACTCTAGGAGTCTAAATTTCTCTTCCTTTTCAGCTTGTTCATATAGGAAGGCTTTCTTTTCACGCTCAATTCTCTTAAGTCTTTCACTCGTGTATCTTGAAGATGTTTTGAGCGGTGAATTTGGTCTTGAATGTCGAAACAAATTATTGGTGTATGTTGCATTTACATGAGTGTCATAAAGTTCATCATCTTGGTTTTAATGTTGCAATTTATCATCTTGATAGGCTTTCCTCTTACCTCTCTCAGCCCTTTGGTGTGCACCTAGATATCTAGTTGAGATAAGGGGTGAAGTTGGTCAACTGTTATGAGAGGAACCACAAAATGAAATGGTATCTCTATGTTTTGCAAATATGTCATATATCTTCCCTCTATCGTCGAGTCATTGTGTAACTCATATCCATATTCAACTGAGAAGATGCTAAGGGTGTACCCAACTCACTAAGGCGACTCTTGAAATCAAATCAAACTTTTGAGTTGTTCCTAGGTGATTAATCAAATATGGGCTCTTTTCCCTTACATTTTTGGTGAGTTTGAACTAAGGGTAATTGATTAAAGACTAATTGAGGTCATTTTCCTTGATCTACTTGATATCTTGTTGTAACTGGCATGAAAGAAAAGGTACTAGGTGATAGGATGACCCTAAGAAACATTGGTACCAAACTAGGATAGTAAAGGCATTCAATTGAACAAAAGAGAGATGATAAGATATAATTTTGCAAAAGGTGTAAATCAACACTGCCACAGAGGTTCCCAATGAATGGGTGAATACCCTAACACATATGGATCATGAGGATGATTTACCCAAGTTATATTGATTGAATTTGAATTTGTATGAAAGTGGATGGATAAGAGATTACAAAAACTCTCCAAGTGTGTTATCAAAGAATCTAAAGGTTTATCTTCTCAACAAGGATGGTTTCTAGCTCACAAAATCCAAGCAAGGTCACTTGTGAAATAAAAGGTTACTAGTTCAAGAGGTTAAAACACAAGAATCTAAAGTGTAAACAAGCTTCTAACAATGGGGTAAGTGACATAATCTGATCTGGATCAACCAAGGAAGACTGAAAATGATAGGATATAAAATTGGGCAAGTTGATAGTTTGACACTTAAGAATGCAAATTTGTTGATCGTTTTAATGTTTGTCTTGATGTTTGGTGTATTTCTTGATGTTTCACTCACACAATACACATCAAGCAGATTGTTTGTTGTAAATAGAATAGTCACTCCACAACCTAGGTAAGCCAAGGAAATATCTTTTGAATTCCCACTTAAACTAAAGTTCAGCCACGTCTACTCATAGCGGACAACTTAGAAGATTGGAGGCACGGGCTCCTCCTTACTATGCACTCACTTCTCGGGCACACCAAGATTCGAATCCCAAGGGAATCACTTTCCAAAGGACCATTGTCTCTACTAAGAGCCGTGAAAATGTGGGATGTCTCGGTTTCTGACCTTCCGTGCCAATAGATAGAGGGTTTTTGGTCACTAAAACAAAGTTTGTAGTCAAGGCATCCATTTAGGTGGTTGTGATCAAGTCATTTTCCCAATTAAGGGGGCTCTCCCAATCCTTTCAAAGCAAAGTTTTCACCTTAACAATGTAGGGACTTTAACGCACCACTAGGGTACTAGAGGAGATTTTGGTTGCCACAATGAATTCACACCTGTTCACTGTGAGATTAATCACAATAGAATTTTTTATATACTGGTTTGGAAGGTCTTGGCTTTATCCTATTACCGGTTGGACAATCCACTCTTACTGGCTCTATTAAAGCACTTGGGAGGTAGCCACACTAAAAGAATTATATGAGTTTCTCTTACACGCAAGATCCACAAAGGCAAGGGGAGAGGATGCATTCATATAATTATTAGGATTAAAATCTAAAAGACACTTCAAACACATAAGAAAATGATAACAATGCTTTTGAATTTTTTATCATCCCAAAAGGGCGAGAGCATAGTTTCATAACATCATTGTCATTACTAAAATACTAAAATAGAAGTTCATTTTAGAAGTCTTGCATGTGGGTTCCTATTGTAATAAAATAAAGTGAAATGAAAGCACAAAGTTTAGCATGCTATCGATCGAGGTAACCTGCAAGATGATTCGTTAGTAGTCTTTATTTGAGTCTTCTTTTTGAACGTCCGACAAACCACATGTTAAGGTATTTCAGAAATAAAAATTAGAAAAACATAGCAAACAACAAACAACAAACAAGATATGCAATGTCTACTCAACTTATGCAAACCCTAGGGTTAGATCTGAAAATCAATTTTTAGGAGCAATAATAACCAACAAATAATCTAAATGACAACTCATATCATGCATTGAACCATGTGAAAAATAAGTGCAAGCTAATCATTACATGCCCTTTTTTTAATTTTAATTTTTTGACCTAGTCAACAAGACCGGACCTATATGACATGAATTTAGATCCGAAACCCTAAATGCAGAAAAGAGACACCTGTTAAAAAACATAGAGCTTTCCAAAAATGTCAAAATTTTAAAAAGATCTTTTCATTTGTTCTCTAGGGAGTCATTTTCCCAAAATAGACTAGTTTTCATAAATTGAACAAATGAGCTATGATATTGCATCCAAATTTAAAACACAAAGAATGGACCCCCTGTAGAATTTAAATACCTTTCCAAAAATTTAAATTTTTTTCGAAAATATGCTGATTTGCACCGAAAATTATTTTTTATGAAAAATAAAGAAAAAATTGTAAAAACTTCATGATACCACAGAAAATTCTAAATTTTTTATTGAAGCTTCTCTGATATGTCGCCAACATGTAAAAAAAAATTCAAACCAAAATCCAAGCCATTTGGGAGATATGATCAAATATTTGAAAATCTAGGGTTTTTGTCTCCAAACAAATCTGCATAAGGGGGTTAGCTCCAAAAATAATCAAAACCAGCATGTAAAGGTGGGTTGCCCCATGGTGGGCACCAAAAATGTGTGATGAAAATGTGACACACTTCTATGCGTCATTATATTCAAGATTGCTCAAGAATGAGGTCTCAAATGGTGACTCATAGCTCTCTATTGATGGAGTGCAAGGGTTTGTGATGAAGGCCCTCAATTTAGACCTAGTTATGCCCATGCAAGTACACCATGAAATGAGAGATTCAAAGAGGAAAAACAAGAATGCTAGTCTCCATGATCACCAAATATGCATTGCAAATGAGAATGAAAGCTATTCTATATGATAACAATGCATGGAAGGAAACTAATCTATATGATAACAATGCATGAAATGAAATTTGCAAACCAATCTATGAAGGAAATATGCAAGATTAATCTATGAAAGGAAATATACAAGATTAATCTATGAAAGGAAATATGAATCTAAATTAACATGAATCAACTCTAAATGGATTGCCATGGATGCAAGAGAGAAGAAGACAAGAAGAAGAAGTTACATGGTTCAAGCTCAAATGCTCAAACTTTCCTCCAAAATCGCTCTCCAAACCTGCAACATAACAATAGTGTAAAAGTGTATCTCTTGATCTATGAAAATGAGGAGAGGTTTCCTTTTAAAGAGCAATGGACGGTAGAGATTAAGAGGTAAAAAGAAATGAGCAATGGTGGAGATTAAATCTTGGTTGATCCATGTGCTCATATCTTCAAAAGGCAAAATCAAAGGCTATGATTAAGAGGCAAAAAAGCCCACCACTTAGGAGTATGTGTGAAGAAAAAAGAGCTTTATTTAAATTTATTTAATTTATTTCTTTTTTCAACACAAAGAAGGATTTAAGTGGGAATTTTATTTAATTAAAAGAGGGATTTTCTTTTAATTAAATAAGATTGTTTTATTTAATTAAAAAGAGAGCTTTTAATTAAATAAGATAATATTATTTAATTAAGAGAGATTTTGATTAAATAAGATAAGATTATTTAATTAAAAGAGATTTTAATTAAATAAGATTATTTTATTTAATAAAAAGGGATTGTTTTCTTTTAATTAAATAAGATTATTTTATTTAATAAAAATGAATTATTTTCTTTTAATTAAATAAGATAATTGATGAAATGATCAAATCTTAGGAAATATTGAAATAATTGAATTAATTACGATTTGATCAAGGAAATTTATTTGAATTGAAAAAATTGTAAAGCATTGATTCAGGAATTTGATAAATTGATTCTGTCATTTGATAAATTGAAGAATGGGGGCCCATAGTCTATGCGACCATTTTAGGGTGCATATAAAAGGTGCCCTATGAAAGACTTACAAAAACTCTTTCTAAGAGTTATACATCTTGTGAGAGATGCCTAGTACATTATGAGATGTACAATAAAGACCTTTGTACCTCATGTGAGGATTAAAATCTACAATCTAGAGATTCACCTTGTGAAAGGATTAAGAAACTAAGACCTGTAAGAGTCTACCTTGTGAAAGGATTTAGCTTGCTGAAATTGTAAGAGAACAAAAAGTGATTTATCTGTAGTCGCACACCTTTCTTGTAAGATCCTTTAAGTCTGATAGCTTCTCACACTTCCATACCATGTATGACTCAAACCTCTCCTTCCAATCTTTCCACAATCTCTTGTACCGGTCGCTGATTGATCTTCCTTCACAAAACCATCTAACCTCTTCTCTCTTGTTTTTTTCCTTCACAGATAATATTTTATTAGATCCCTTACTATTTTTTTCGCTTAATCAATACCATTTATTTTCCCTCTTAAGTTTTTTTCTCTCCTCTCATTCAATTCACCAATCTCAAGAATTCAAACTTTCTTTTTAGGTAATTTTACACTTTAGGTTCAACCTCATGTAGAATGTTCCAGATCATCACTAACCTTAGATAAAATCATCCATTCAATAAAACTAATAGAATCTTGAGAACTCAAATAGCCTTCATAAACAACCTCACCTTGAAATCTATGTCGATCTGTCATTTAGCGATCAAAGAAATAATGTTATAGTGTTTATTCCAGAATACTGATTAATCATTCAAATCCAAATAATATATTAACATTTAAAGATTCGGTCGCGCATTTCATCTTTAGAATATTACAATACATCATACTATAAACTGCTCCTCATAATACTTTGATCTGCATATTCATTCATCAGATTTCCATTATGTTCTTGATGTCACTTAGCAATTTTAGGTTGTTCATATTAGATTCTTCATTACCGGTCATGGTCAATTGAAATGATAGATTGTTTAGTGTGTTTGAAAATCAATGAAAATATTTGATTAGACAAGTATCATTGTTTGTTTATATTTCCCAATTAGGTGATCAATGCCAACAAAGTCCAACCTAAACCACACTTTTATCATTGCATTACCTTTGATATTGTTGAAACAATCAAAGTTCCTGATGGTCCTTTATACATAGTTGTGAAGATCAATGGTATTCCTTCCCATGGTGTCCTTATTAATCCTAATTGCATGGTGAATGTGATAGTTGAATAACATATTTTTACTAGATGATTACAATGTGATGTTTATGATGACTTCCCCATGATGATTAAAACATGCAATGGTTTCATTTATCCTTCTCACGATTCCATATACTTTCTTGTTGAAGTTGGTAATAACGCTTTAGATGCTACCTTTACATATCCATAAATACATTAAATTCTCTCATAATGGATAAATCATGGTAGTTAACCATATCCTTTACAAACCCTTAGTCTTGATAGATTCTCTTGACTTGGATTTATTTTGGCCTTCCATACCTCAACCAACTCAACCTCGTCCTGATAACATTTTCCGTTCATATCAAAACTATAAATATAGAAGATTTGTGAACTTAGAAAGCCTAAGGTTCTTCCATCCTCTTCTCCTAGACTTCTTCCTACATCTCCTATATCTCTTATTTATTCTATACATCTTATACATCATACTAGTGGGGATCCTCCAGTTCTTCCTCCTAAAGAAGAAAAGGTCCCTATGGTCATTAATCTTGAACCTCAACCTATTTCAAGTAGAAATTTTCATAACTGTCATGCTCGTGACTATCATCATAAATGTCATGCTAGAGCCTGCTAGTATGCCTCTCAAAACCTTGCTTCTCCTAATACACCCTCTGAGTCTGTTATGCCCTGCATACCCGTCCCTACATTTTGTTGGAAAAATGTTGGGTCCCACTTTTCACTTTTGCCTTATTTCCTTTTTCTTTTGTTTTCTTCCGGCCTTTTCTTCTGCGGGGTTGTTGTTTGCTTTTATTTTTAGTTTCTTTCCCTCCGAGACCCAGTCCCGAAGTGATTTTTTTCCTTTGTGCCAGTCAGATTTTGGACTCTGGGATTCTCTATCACTACTTCCTCTTTTGTTAGAGGGTGTGGTTGCATGGGATCCCTAGGCCCAAAGTTTGAAGGTTTTCCTTTTCTCAGGAATTGTAGAAGGAAGTGGTACATTTTCACTGGAGTTTCACTTTTCATTTTCACATTTATCGCGAACAAATTACCCAGAGAAAATTAAGAGTGATTAAGAGAAAATTTGTGTTAAGTGTGATTTTCTTTAGGAGGCTTAATAATGTTTTGCAGTGAAGTTGGCATTCAAGATTGTGTGCGCTTTCAACTTTCCTACAAGATTTTTGGTGTTTGTGGTCCGTGAAGCTTCCTGGTTTGTAGAGCACTTCTCGTGCTCCTCCTCCCACATTTCTTGGTTTCAAGGTAGGTCCTTCGGCTCTCTTCTTGTTTTCTTTTCTTTTATTTTGCTTTGTTCTTTCTTTTCTGGTCTTGTCTTCATTTTTTTTCCTTTTCCTTCTAATTTGTCATCGCCTCCCATTGGTGGGATGGCTCCACAAGAAGGTTGTCCACTTTCCTTGTGCTATATTTTCCTGTAAATAGTGTAAATTCTTGTAATTTTTGTAAGCAGTTGTAATTTCTATGTAAATTTTTGTAATTTCTCTGTAAATTGTAAATAATCTATAGGATAGGGTCATCTCTTATAAATTTCACCATTCTTTGGCTTACCGTGTAAATTGGGTATGTATATTGGTTTTTACATTGTCACGTACGACCCTTCCTATGGCAAGGTTGTTGCATTCTCCGCATTGTATACCCTAAGTTTTGAGATTTCCCACCTGGTGTCTACTTGGTTTGAACTCAACACCTTGTCTGTTTGAGCCATGAAAATTTTCTCTCTCCTCCATTGTTTCATCATTGACAACAAGATTAAATTCCCCCATGCGTGAGATTTCAAAATCATCTCATCTGGTATTCAATTCATCCATGTCTAAAAATCTATTGCCTTTAATGCCATTATGTCATTTATTGCATGACCATGTGACAACCCACGTCAGTCCAGTATGGCTCACTACCTGGTCATTTCAATAACGACTAGTTTCTCCAGGCTCTGGGTACTAAGAAGTCCCTGAGCCTTCATCCCATTTTCCACATAAACTAGTTTCCCTGGAACCCCCGAGTGTAGATCAAATTCCATGTAAGTTTTTAATTATTATATTTTCATGATTTGATGCGGGCTAACATCTTTTGAAAATAGGTGCGAAATGGTGGTGAACTCTCTAGAGTCTATAAAATTGCTTTATATTTTATCACATGTATTAACGGTTGTCTGGTCCTGCAAGTTGCAGATCATCCTACAAACAATGTCTGAAGTAACAACTCCTAGAAGTCTGAAACTTCTGAATACCTCCACTCGGGCGACCACTAAGACAAAGGCAGAGAAAATGCTGGCCAATCTCCCATTGAGATCCAAATACCTGAGGGAAGGTGTCCTTGTGGGATCCAAAGTGGATTCCAAACTTCAGGATATCACCGACACAGAGGTCATACCGTGGGAAAAACTACAGGGCCTTGTCTAGACAATGTACAAACAACGATCTGTCAGGGGTGACATGGCAAAGAATGTGGCCACCTCTGGCATTATGAAAGCTGGATGTTTCCTCTACTCAGTGCAGGCACCAGAGCTGATCCTCCACCTGGTGAAGCACTACAATGCACCCACCCGGGTGGTTTTTCTTGCTTCTTCCCTACCACTGAACTACTCTACAACCATTGTTACTCTTGATGCTGCCACCTTTGCTTCAGGACTAGGGATCCCTTAGTTTAGAAATGCTACTATTATCTCTTGGTCTACATCATTGAAGGAGTTTGAGAAAGTTCCCAAGCTTGCCTAGCAATATCTCAATTCTTACTGGTTGAAGTCCCCAAGGAGGGACTACAAGAAAATGAAGCTGGAGATCCCCCGCAAAGATTTCAAGGAATGTGTACAGGCGGGGATCATATTTTTGTGTAGGCTCTTCAGAGAACCCCATGCTAGGGAATTTTTACCATGGATGTATTATTTCTTATACTGCATCACCACTCATGGATAGACCTTTGACTGGGAGACTATTATTGCCAACCATGTGGACTTCCAACTAAACAATGTCAGTCAGACATCGAAGTTCCATACGACTTCATATGTATTATGGACACTGGAACAAGAGAGACCCACTCTCCAGGGGTTACAGAAAGTGGGCATTATTGGGAATGGGCCCAGCCAAAATGTCCAGTGGGAACATTATTCCCAGATATAATGGGAAGCCAACTTCCCCAATTTTTCTGGGTAAATGACACCTTCATTTACCACAATATTTTGACACTTACTTAGGATTTTGGGTACCAGCTGTCCAAGGAAGAAATGACCTTGGTGAGTTCTTACGACAATTATTTCATTCAGTTTCAGCAACAATCTTACATTCGAGTGACCGGGTTCTCTGGTATGCCCTACCTACTCCCCAAGCATTGTGGGGATACAATTATTCTTTTGGAGTTTTGTAGCCAAATCCTGGAGCTTCACACATTCTTTGCATTAAAGAAGGTTACCTCCATCTCTTTTCCAATCACTTGTGAGAAATATTCATGTAGTCTTACAGCGGCCAAGGAAGCTGATAATGAGTTGAAAAGTCTGGGACTGTCCGAGTTCCACCTGACAAGTAACAATTTTGATCCACTCGGAGAGATAAGTGCGGCACTACCCTAGGCATCCACACCACATGAGCCTCACATTGAGGATTTTTGGGCAGATTGTCAGGATGATTTCAAATTTCAGGGTCAAAAGCACTCAAGGATGTCTAATGGGATGATGAAGATCCTTGGCCTTTGGACCTTTCTGAAAGATTTTTCATATAGTGGGCCTCTGGAGGAACCATCATACAAGGCACAGGGGATCGATAAGATGGATCTCCCTTTGGTGGATTGGGACACCTTAGAGGTTTTGACAATTGAGGACGTTAGTTAGGGTGTCATATAGCATAGTCATGACTACTTTGCACAAGTGTGCAAGAAAAGCACCCGCAGGGGTCCAATTTTGTGGGGGTCTACTTTGGCCTTCGGGGCTGCATGGCCAAGTAAAGATAAGGGGAAAGAAAAGGAGAGAACCCCATCCCAAGTTCCACCCTTGGATTTTCTCCCTATTTTGGAGAAAGTGCACATTTAGCTTGAGGCATCTTGCTAGATAAGTCAAAAATTAAGCGCCTAGATTTCCTGCGACCTTCTAGTTACTCCGGTGGGATCTTCCCTCCCGATAGGATCCCCTTCACTGGTAGCACTCATGAAATGGTAGACAAAGGCCAAAGATGAAATTGCAGCTATTCTGAATGCTAGGGCCCCGCTACAGATAAGAAGAAAGAAGCAAAGAGTGGATCATCCTGCAAGCACAGATGTAGGTCCTGGGATGCCCAACGTTCCCCAGGTGGAACTCATCCCTTCTTCTCCTGAACTAGAGGATCCTCCAGTAGTCTCCCTTCCCCATGATGATTTTGATGACCTCTTCCAGACGGAAGACCTGGTGAACTTACAGGCCCACATGGTGAGGGCAGTGGAGGAGATAGATGCGCAAGAAGAAGTGGCCCCAGAAAAAGAGTTCTAAGAGCAGGAAAAAGAGAAGGAGCAAGAATAACCACAAGAAAGTCCACAAGATGTGGAAGAAACACCGGTCCAGGGGATTGAGATAGAACTAAGGAAAAAACAAGATGAGCAGCTGATAATGGCTAGGGAACCAGACCTTCAGGAGCAATCATATCCCTAGTTGTCACACTCCAAATGCCTCTAGTTACTCTGAGTGATCAAAGGCCCCAGAGTGCGACATTCGGTGAGGTGGTCTCTACGACCCAATAGTTAGATCTTGGCCAGACATCTCTGACCTCTCCAAAAGATGTGTCCCTAGAGGAGAATGTCCCAATAGATGGCACTGATAAAGAACAACAACAACAAGATGAGGGGGATAACCCCAAAAAAGTGGATACCGAGACCACAAACGGTGGAGAAGGGGAAAATCCCAATGATACAAATGTAGATGCCACCAAGGTGGAAGATATGGGAAACCCTAGGGAGAAAGAAAAGGAGTCTGATGTGACTATGGATACCAGGGAAACACCACAAAGCCCCAACAAAGACCCCAATGCCCAAGCCTTAGCAGCAAGACCACCCCACCCACCACAATGGCTGGTGGAATCCAGAAAAAGAAAGGCCCCGATAGCAGAAAGTGCTCCCCTCTTCTTGGCTGAAATGATGGCCCAAAGTCAAGAGGCTAAGAAGCCTAAGAAGGCCCAGACCATCCATACCCTCTAGACCAATCTGGGAGGAAGCACAATCATAGTAGTTGTGACACCTCCCCTATATAAAGATGCAACAACTGTAAGGGCCAAAGATTATATAGTTATAGAAGTTCCTCTAGGGAGGAGAGATAAACATTGTGAATTGGACGTGTTGAAGGAAGCTACCCAAGTAGTTGAGGCCTAATACGACAAGCAGGCATAAAAGCTGAAGAAGGAAAGAGAAAAGAATGAAAATATCCTTGGGCTTCTTGCAAAACTGACATAGCCACTGGCCGAGATTCATCCGGAAGCCTCCACCTCTAGAATACCACTCCCATAGGGTGACATGGATGCTCTAAAAGCCATGAAAAAGAAGGCACATGTTGTGGATGGGTGGATCACTGAGCAAATTAAAGCCGCAAGGTAATTCCTGGCAATGACACTCCTAGACCTTTTTCAGGCCAACAACCTCATGGGCCAGGTGAACGATGCCATCTCCCTATGGGAGAAAGATATAGAAAAATATGAGGAGTGGAGATTCAAATTAGAAGAGATAATGAACTTCAAGGAGGAAGCCATTACTGAGACAAGAACTTTGGGAGAGGAGCCCTTTGGATTCCTCTGGGCCCACTACTCTGGACTTAGCCTTAAGATTGAGGTGAGAAAGCAACTAGTAGTGGCCCTAAAGAATAGGATCTTAGGAGTTTGGAATTCTTTAGATTTATACACAAAATTTGTAACAAGGGTTTCACAAGTCGATCCCTTCACTACCGAGACTTGTACCCTGGAAGATTTTGTATTGAGAAAATTTGATGAGCTGATGGAGTCTTGATAATAGTTTGTAGGAGATTTTGATAGAGGGAAAAAGTACAGATTATCCAAGATGATGCTCCAGGATCATGACACAGTGAAAGTGGCTACAAAATTCTGGGAAGGGGCCATAGATATTGATGAACAATTTAGGGTTGTCAGTGACCGATGGGAATGCATCAAGGATGTAGATGAGGATGGAATTGACCAGATTTTAGAGGCCTTCAAACAAAACAAGGAACAGTTGAGTTCTCTAGATGTCAAATATTTTGACTAGTGGGGTACAATTTTGTAAATTAATTATTCTTTGAGCGTAAGCTCCCAAACTCCAGAATTCTAGGTTCAAAGTTTTGTACTCATTCATAGTGATCCACGTCCAGGTTCCCCAGAGCTGACCAATCATTATCGAGCAATTAATAAGGGGTCAACAAGTAGGTGATCCCGATAAGGCATGTCAGACAGAGGGATGGCTTTGACAGATGATTCTCCCAAGGTGCTACTCCTACATTAACTTCTTGATGTGCATCAAATACAATGAGCCGCAATTCACATTTATGAGGTATGTAGCCTTGGATAATGTATTATATTTGTGAGTGTACAGTTAGATTAGGTTAGTTTTAGGTCAAAAATTACTATATAAATAAGAAGTCTGATCCCATAACAAGGGTCAATGAAATTGATGATTTTCTTGTCCATCAAGTAATAGAAGATAGCTTTTCATTTTTCAATTGTCTCAAGAGCTCAATGCTCAGTTGTTCTTAATAGTTTAGAATGCTCCCTTGGAGCCATGATTGTATATGCTAGTGATGCTAGAATGGTTTGAGTTAATGAAGAAGGAAGGACATCTTATGGATACCTATTATGTGTTGTTCTGATCTTTGGAGTTAACCAACATCTTTTGTGCAATATTTTTTCTTATGTCCTTTACTCCTATGTTCTGGTTGAGATTAATGATCTTATCTCCCCTTGCTACTGAATGCATGTGAATCACTGGTTCTTTATGTATTCGGTATTTAGTGTAGTTTTCTTGCATTGGAGCTTAGTTTGATGTTTAAATATTTATTGCACAACTATAGGTAGAAATGCATATCTAACCTTGATTGATATTTTGAAGTTTATTTGATAACCTAAATGCTTGCAAGAAACCCCACCCCTCTTGAAATCCCTAAAGAAGATGAGTAAAAACAATATATCCCCTAACACAATAGTCACCTACCCAACTTAGCTCCCCGCACCGTCGAGACCCAACTACCAGGTGCTTGGAGGCTAGGAGAATTTATTCTCCAAAAAACCTCTTTAGGCGGTGTTGGCCGGTACCCCAGTACCCGATGACAACTTTACCCCTGTTCGTAGAGCCAGTCACAAAGTCCCATCAACAAAAATTGGTGCTAGAAGGAGGGCATGAGATACTCTTCGTTAGATGATTTTGATTTTACACCGCTCGAAGGTTCCCCAAGCAGTAGTTTTTGGACCAGAATTTCTGTGGAATAGGGTTGTCTTCACCCTTAAGTTTTGACAAAATCCTTCGATCAGCCCCAAATCCCAGAGAGTTTGTAGAACTTAGACCTCCTATCTGAAAGAGTAGGACCCAGAAAACCAAACAACCAGCCAACTTTATCTAGGGATTTTCTACACACCAGAATACCCAAATCCCTTAGATAATCTTGAGGACTAGCGTCCAAACTAGCCAAAATCAAACAACCCCAATGGCTACTTACTTTGGTAACACCGGGTCCCCAATGGGACAATTCCATAGCACTACCAATGATCTTCCTCTACATCCAGAGAAGATCTACCCCAAGTATGAGAATCTAGGCCCATGAACCACAAAAGAACATCTCTAGGCCTATAAGGATGCCATGAACTGACACCAGATATAACATCAAGATGTTGTAACTTGGATGTTCCCTCTGTCTTTAGGATAGAATGAGCTGAATTGGTACCTTAACTTGCCCACCAACTCCATCAATAGTTGGCAGGATATGGAATATGCCTTCCTGGTGGCCTTTCACATTCACGTAGACCCAGCGTGGTCCCACAACTAGTTTATCTCTATCAAGAAGGAACCGAATGAGCCTCTGGCCACATTCAACCATTGGTTCCAACATGCCTTGAAGTGGTGCACAGACCCCTTCATCCCATCCACTGACATAACCATCCAGACATATCTAAATGCCATGGACCCCATTGTTTCCACTCTCCTCTGGAGAACCACCACTGCCAATGACCGACATACTTTGGCAAAAGTTTACAAGTTAGCCCTCGAGTTGTCCCATGGTTTGAGAAAAGCTATCGACGGGATTAGACAAAGCCTACCCTTCAACATGATCTCGATGAAACTCCTTATGTAGGGGGTTACAACCCCAATCCTTTAATGGGTGCCCCAACGATGGCCATGGGCCTGCCATCGATAGACTAGCAAGCCCAATATGTTTATCCATCTCAAGCCTAGACAATACCGGGTTTGGAATATGTTCCCTAGAACCAACCATAGAAAATGAAACAACCCTTGACACAACCCTCCGGAGTACCTTTCTTCCAGTCTTCCATGATTGGATGATTGTCTTCCTCGACTCTGGGAGCTTCTGTCACTTTCCTCAAGAATTCATCATCATAACTGTCACACTATGAAACAACTACCCAACTGTCCACTGAGGTCATATCCCTTTGGCGATTGGTGTCCTCATTAATGATGGACATGGGACAACTGAAGGTGGGGCCTTCCGCACCTCACAATTCCAATTCCCAGAGAGGGAATATTTTCTCCAGACAACAAAACACCAACTCTGGAGGTCAGAATTACAACAAAGGGCCTTGACCCAATCAACAACAATGGAACAACAACGCAAATACCAAAGGTCCTCCTCCAAATCGAAATACCACTCAGGGTGGTGCTCAACCCAGTCATTCTGCATGGGTGGGATAATTTCACCCCCTAACTACATGGTGTAGATTGCATGACACCGACTCTCATTTCAAGGTGAACTACGCCACACTGGAGAAGATCATTATGATCTCCCAGTTGGATAGACAACATCTTGTTGATCATTCTCCCCTAGAACCTTCCACATTAGAGCCCCTACATACTACCTTTACATGTGAGATCGTCTTCTTCAGGATAGATGAAGAGGATGAAGAAAAACCCAATTCGTAGGAGTTCTTTGATGAATCCATCCTGGCCTTTGAGGCCAACGCCTTCACCAGCCTACAGAATCCCTACAACACTCAGAGTCAGGCTAGAAAAGGGCCAACTTACATGTCAACACCTGTTGAGAATACCCCCAAGACAACACAAATGATCAATCCTTCCCACCAAAAGAACCTAGCCCTAACCACACCAGGGATCCGACCGAGGGAAGCCAAATTTACCCTTGGGGATGGTTTGATATCACTAAGGCATTAGAGAGCACCACTATCTCCATGACCTTGATTGAGGTTTTGCTAAATTTTCCTAAGCAGAAGAAATCCATTTTGATGCTCTTGGGAAATCTGAAAGCCGTCAGTCATCCACCAAAGATTGTCACATTTGATGATGCCAACTCGGCTATCTTCTAGGGAAACACAGAGGATCCTCCCTTCCTACTAGGCTTGAACATTCAAGGGAAGAACCTATACAATTTCTTGGTAGATTCTGGTGCTTAGGGCAATGTCATGCCCTTATCCATATGCCAGAAACTCAGACTCACTCCCACTCCATCCAAAGGCGCAGTAGTCCAAATGGACAAAACTGCTGTGAAAATGGTTGGTAAGCTAAAAAATATCTAGATTCATCTCATCCAAGACCCCTGGATATCGAGCACAATAGACATCCAAGTGGTGGACATCCCTAAAACCTATGGGATGTTATTAAGTCAGAATTGGTCAAAGGCCCTTAATGGGTATTTCTCTATGGAGTTCTCCCAATTGTGGCTCTCCTAGAAGGGGAAATCAAATCAAATCTAGGTGGAGAGTGAACCTAGAATGAAGTAGGCCCTCACCAAAGTTGGGAGGGTAAATGAAGTCCTTTTCTCTAAATCCTCCCCCGGGGTGTACCGAACATGAGAAATCTTGACCTTTGATCTCATCCCCAGGGAGGACCCTATAGTCTCTCAGAGAATTCAGGATATGAATGAGAAACTAAAGTGTGAGGTAGACTCACAAGGTAGCATGGTAACCCTAGCCACTCTCTTTTCTGGCACTTTATTCTAGGTACACTACTAGAAACATTCTAAACTAGAATGCGAGCCATGCATTTCCACTACTACCCATCACATCACCGACCTTTGAGAGAAAGAACACAAAGTCAGTTCACCTAGACAAAGTAATGTGCCCAGTGACACACCTAAGGTGATGCTCATCTAGGAATCTGAACTAAAGAGCTCTCCAAAGGAAATTCTCCCCCATGCATCATTGGAACCAAAGGAATCACCTCCCAAGCCTCCCAAAATCAATCCAAATTCCACTTCGCCCAACCAGCCCCAGAAAATAAACAACGATCTGTGGATCCTGAAGTTTGATGGGTCTCGGTCCAAACAAGGCTGCGGGGCCAGAGTGGAACTAATCAACCCGCGGAGGAAATCCTTCCTCATTTTGTAAAGGTTGTGGTTTAACTGTACTAACAACATCATGGAGTATGAGGCCTTGGCCCTCAAACTCTTGTTCGCATTAAGAAAGGGGATCACCTGCCTCTGGGAAATGGGTGATTCAGAACTGATAGTAAAACAAGTCTGGAGCCAATACACATGTCATGACAAAAGTTTGGTCACCTACCGCAACTAGGCATAGATCCTAATTGAAGACTTTGATGCTTTTTGCATCAAGCTTATTCCCTAAAAATTTAACTATGTTCTAGATGCCCTTGCTATGTCCGCCAGCACCCTCGAGCCGATGGCTGGTTCCCAGATTTGGAAATTTTATGTTGAAATGGTCCCCACCCCATCTATCCCAGTTAATATCACCCACTTTTAGGTTTTTGAGGATGACCAACATATTCTGGCCTTCATGGCCAATGTTGGCATCTTTGAGGATTAGATAGTGGAAGAAATTGATCATGACGATACCGGTAGGGTGAAGAAGATGGCAGGATCATCGACCTACCCACTAACACCATCCCTAAGGGGATGGTAGCTCTTGAACGAATCTTTGATTCAGACCCTCGGGGTTGAGATAAGATATCATCCTCCTCTAATGGAGGAAAATTTGAAAAGATCAACATCGGCAAGGCCGATGGAGAAAAATTTGTTCACATTGGTACCTCCTACTCCCTAGAGGAGAAGGAGAAGATTCTTGTGGTTCTCCAAGAATACATTAATGTTATTTCCTAGGGGTATGAGGATCTTAAAACCTATGACACATCCATCATGACTCATACCATCCCCCTAAAACTAGATGCCAAACCTTTCCAAAAAAAGAAGAGGCCGATAAACCCATTGATCAAACCTCTAATTCATCAGGAGGTTCAAAAATTACTCTCAGCCTGGATAATCTTTCCTATCTGACACACAAAATTGGTTGCTAACCTCATCCCCGTGCGTAAGAAGAATGATGAGATACTCTCGTGTGTGGATTTTTGCAATTTAAACAAGGCATCCAAGAAGGATAATCACCCTCTCCTCTCATTGGATGAGGTGTTACAAATTGTTAATGGTTCCCAAATGATGTCCTTCTTGGATGGATACTCTGGATATAACCAAGATATGGTTAAGTTTGAGGATAGAATGAAAATATGTTCACCACTAAGTGGGGAACATTTTCATATCAGAGAATGCCCTTTGGCATCATCAACATGTGGGCCACATTTAAGAAGGCTATGGACATTGAATTCAAAGGCCTGGTCAACAAACGCATAATAATCTATATGGATAATTTAATAGTCTTTTCATGGGACATGCGTTATCACTCTACCCACCTCGCTCAGATTTGTGAGAGGTTTCACTGGTATGGTATCTCCCTCAACCCCAAGAAATGCATATTCGAGGTCACTAAAGGGAAGCTGCTCAGGCATATAGTCTTTGAGAAGGGGGTATCCATTGACCCTGAGAGAGTTGAAGCATTTCTGAATTTGCAAATGCCCGACAGTAAAAAGGAAATGAGATCTTTTTTGGTAAAGATAAATTTTGTCTAGTGGTTCATAACTGGATTCGCCAAAATTGTTAAGCCACTCAATGACATGATGAAGAAAGATACCAAGATTGAGTGGAGCCCCAAAGTGAAATGAGTATTTACTCAGATCAAGCAAACCATAGTGGAGGCACCAGTCTTGGAAAGTCTAGATTATTCCCTCCCATTTCACATATACACCTTCGCTTCACTACATTCTGCAGTAGCAGTCTTGACCCAGAAAGTTGAGGGGGAAGAGTGACCTATTGCTTTCATGAGCTCCCCCTTCAAAAATTCTGAAGTCTGATATATGCCTTTGGAAAAGTAGGCCTTTTCTCTAGTTTGAGCTGTGAAGAAATTCTGGCACTACATTCTCTAGAGAAAAGTGCATTCTATCATTCTAGGCCAGACTGTTAATTCTTTACTACTACAGAGTGAACTGGGTGAATTTCAGGGGAAATGGATGGCCATCCTCCAAGAGTATGATCTTGAGATGAAACCAATGAAGATAGTCTGAGGCTAGGGACTATGTAGAGTGATGGCGGAAGTAACTCCAAACATTGAATGTCAAACTTATATTGTGGAGTCAAGCACTCAGGATCTATGGTATACCGATGTGGTATACCTATTGCTCAATAAAATATGCCCAAAGGGGTTTCCCCCCAACAAACATTGCACCCCATGATTGAAAAGTGCACATTTCATGATAAAAAATGAAACGCTTTTTTGTAGGAACTTTGAGGGAATTTACCTCCGATTCATAAACAGAGACCAAGCTGCCAAAATGATAGAAGAATTCTACGGGCAGTTTGGAACTGGTCATGCCTCATCTGATGCCACTGCCCATCAGATTCTCCAAAATGGATATTATTGGCCCTTCATCTTCAAATACATCTACACTCACGTAAGGAAGTTCCACACTTGCCAAACCATTGCCCATCGTGAGCGAAACCTGGCCATGCCTTTGCAGCTGATCTTTGAAGTTCAACCTTTTGCCTAGTTGGTGTTTGATTTTATCAAGGAAATCAACCCCAACTCATCCACCAACCATTAGTATATCCTGACAGTGAGTGATTACTGTACCTGGCTATTTGAGGCAATACCATGCAAGAACAACATGGTGGATGTAGTTATCAAAATCTTGGAAGAAAACATAGTGACTAGATTTGGAATGCCTTTCACTATAGTGTGTGACAACAGTCCAGTGTTTTCTTCAACACAACTATTAGAATGGACCTACAAGAGGAAGATTACCTTGAAGTTCTCCAACAACTATTACCCCCAGGGAAATGGTGTTGCTGAGTCTACCAAAAAAAACCTGTTAGAGGTGATCAAACATTTGCTAGAGAAAAATCCTTGGGACTAACACCAAAAGCTTAGGTTTTCCCTTTGGGTAGATCAAATTAGAATCAAGGTATCCCTGGGGACATCCTCATTTTACCTGGTTTATGGCCATAATTTTGTGTTCCCCATCAACTTACAAATCCTGATTTTACAGTTTATTCAGGAATTTAACACTCAGGAAAAAATTGTGGAGGTTCAACTTTTGAACCTGGTGAGAATGGACAAACAAAGAGATGCGGCATTGGAACATTTTGCACATCATCAAGCAGTTGTCAAATGATGGTTTGACTAGAGAGCCCAATACAAAGCCTTCTAGGTCTCAGATCTGGTCCTTTTGTGGGACAAGGCCTGGGAAAAGAAGGGAAATCACACCAAATTTCAAAGGATCTAGCTTGGACCATACCTAATCTCAGAGATCTGTAGGGCTAACACTTATCACCTCAATACCATGACTAGAGAAGCTGTCCCATTTCCCATCAATGGATAGTTTCTTAAGCACTATTTTGAATGAGGCAGGAGGTAACTTTGCCCAAAATTGTATTATATGTAAATGTTTTCCTGCTTGTAAATATCTTTTTCATGACACTCCTTGGGAGTGTCTTCTCCTTGTAAATATTTGTTGGCGGTCCTCTGGGGCCGTCTGCTTTCCCTTTTGCTTTGTTGTCTTTGGTTTTCATTGCTTGTTTTGTGCGTCTTGTTTTCCGGGTTCCTGACAGGTTGCCCCCTTCTTGTAGATAGGTATTTTTTGCATGACATCTAGTCCCTAGAATGGTGCCTTATGCATTTTGGTTAGTCCAAAATCTATTGTTAGCATAGTAGAATTTGTCCGAACTTCAAAGTTATTTTGTATGTATGGTAAAAGGTTATGGGTAACCTTGATTAGATTCATATCTCAAAAGTCTTGACATCAGTTAATAGAAAATATAAGAAGCAAGTAATTGTATGATCCTTGAGAGAAGATCGGTTGCACTAGTTATTGGCCAAGTCCAAAAAATAAAAAGAATATCCTAGCTTCAGAATGTCTCTCCTATTCAGTGAATTAAATGGATGGTGAGGTGAAAGAAGTACCACCATAAAATTGGATAAACTTAAGGTCCACAGTGAAAGAAGTACCTCCTTCCCCATCTTCACAAAAAAAAAACTAAAGAATAGAGAATTTTGGTCTCTGGGGGATTGTGCAAGATATAGTGATTCTAGTTTGATGTATTTAGTGCCCTCTCTCTACTTCTCTTGGAAGTCATCGGTTTGACTTTCTTCCAAAACACACACTTCATGAATGACAAAGGATTGAAGGATTGAATCAATGATGAATCATATTTTCTCAGGCACCTCACACCTTGCAAGAAAAATACTCCAGGTAAAGATGAGTTCTGGTTTTTCTAACAAGAGATTCTGTAGTTCTCAAATGTGCTAAGGCATTTGTCCCAGTGAGTTGCTATTTTTTATGACCTGCATACCTGTCCCTACATTTTGTTGGAAAAATGTTGGGTCCCCCTTTTTTCTTTTGCCTTGTTTCCTTTTTCTTTTGTTTTCTTCTAGCCTTTTCTTTTGTGGGGTCGTTGTTTGCTTTTCTTTTTGGTTTCTCTCTCTCTGGGACTCGGTCCTAGAGTGATTTTGTTCCTTTGTGCCAGCCGAATTTCAGACTCTGGGATTCTCTATCATTACTTCCTCTTTTGTTAGAGGGTGTGGTTACATGGAATCCCCGGGCCCAGAGTTTGGAGGTTTTCTTTTTCTCAAGAGTTGCAGAAGGAAGTGATACATTTTCACCCTAAGGGTATAAATGGAGTTTCACTTATCATTTTCACATTTACCACAAACAAATTACCCAGAGTAAATTAAGAATGATTAAGAGTGAATTTGTGTTAAGTGCAATTTGCTTTAGGAGGTTTAATAGTGTTTAGCAGTGAAGTTAGAATTCAAGCTTGTGCACGCTTTTAGCTTTTCTGTAAGGTTTTTAGTGTTCATGGTCCATGAAGCTTCTTGGTTTGTAGAGCACTTCCCACGCTCCTCCTCCTGCATTTCCTAGCTTCAAGGTAGGTCCTTCAACTCTCTTCTTGTTTTCTTTTGTTTTGCTTCGTTCTTTCTTTTTTGGTCTAGTCTTCATTTTTGTTTTCTTTGCCTTCTGGTTTCTCATCGCATCCCATTGGTTGGATGGCTCCATAGGAAGGTTGTCTGCTTTACTTGCACTATATTTTCTTGTAAATAGTGTAACTTCTAGTAAGTTTTGTTATTTATTGTAATTTCTGTGTAAATTTTTGTAATTTCTCTATAAATTGTAAATAGTCTGTAGGATAGGGTCGTCTCCTGTAAATTTTTTCATTCTTCAACTTCCTGTGTAAATTGGGTATGTATATTGGTTTGTACATTATCATGTATGACCCTTCCTATGGTGATCTTTCCGCGCTCTCCGCATTATATACCCTAAGTTTTGATCTCACCCACCTGGTGTCCTCCTGGTTTGAACTCGGCACCTCATTTATTCAGGCCATGGAAGTTTTCTCTCTCCTCCATCATTTCATCATTGATGACAGGATTAAATTACCCCACACATGAGCATTCAAAACTATCCCATCTAGCATTCAATTCATCTATGTCCAGACATCTATCACCTTTAATGCCATTATGCCATTTATTGTGTGACCATGTGACAACCCATGTCAGCCCAGTAAGGCTCACTGCCCATTCATTTCAATAACGACTAGTTTCTCTGGGCTTCAGGTGCTGAGAATTCCCTGGGCATTCATCCCATTTGCCACATAAAATAGTATCCCCAGAACACCCAGGTATCGATCAAATTCCATGTAAGTTGTTAATTATTATATTTCTAGGATTTGATGCGGGCTAACATCTTTTGACAATAGGTGCGAAATGGTGGCGAACTCTCTAGAGTCTGTAAAATTGATTTATATTTTATCACATAGATTAACAATTGTCCAGTCTTACAGGTTGCAGATCATCCTACAAACAATGTCTAAAGTAACAACTCATCTTGGAAGTTTGGAACTTTTGAATACCTCCACTCGGGCGGCCACTAAGACAAAGGCAGAGAAAATATTGGCCAAGCTCATGTTGACATCCAAATACCCGAGGGAAGGTATCCTTGTGGGATCCAAAGTAGATTCCAAACTTCAGGATATCACCGACACAGAGGTCAGACCATGGGAAGAACTATAGGGCCTTGTCTGTACAATGTACCTATTGAGTGTTGTTTTGACACAAGCCAACTTGCTAGGATCTCAAGATTCGATTTCCTCTCTTGAAAGAATAACAGAGTTATTCCCAAGATTCTCCGGGGTTAGGTCACAACCTGATTGGTTAATCAGTTGAAGATAAATGTGATTGTTTACAAGGAGGCCTTTGCTGGTACATTCAAGACATCAAATTGTAAAATATTGTTAGTTTCTTTTTGGGTATTTTTCATTTTAACAAGTATGGGTATGGTAAATAACATGACACTTTTGTATTTTTCAAGATAGCAATTTTCAAAATTTCAAGATAGAATTTAAAGAGACAAGGGTAACAAGAAATGTAGAAAATTTCAAAGAAAAGTGAAATACTAAAGACATAAAACACTGTAAACCCTTCCTTGCAAATTGAATGCTGGAGATATTTGGAACAACCCACGAAGCATAAATCAGACCACGTCACAATTCACTACTCCAGAGATGCAAGCATTTTGGAGAAAAGATATGTTTTACTCGTATGAGATATTCAAAATCTATCAAATTGTGAAGCCACCAAGACGTGCACACTCACAAGATAGATTTATCATTAAGCCCAAAAATGACCTCCTCCACACATTCATCACAGCAAGGTAGATATACAACAACAAACTCTAACTAAAAGTAGCACGAATTTGAAACACAACAACACAAAGGGCTCTCTGAAAATAAAGAATAATGCAAGCATACATTCAATAAATTTGCATAGATAGCAGTAATTCAGACACCACGAATGAAGCACCCAATGTAGATCTTTATTGTATTAAGAAGTTGGCCTTTTACATTGCTTTTTGATTACAATATATAGAGTTTTGATCTACAACTCTAATTTTCAGAGTTAGGGCATCAGAGAGTCTAAACTAAAGAACAAAAGCTAAAACTAGAACTTTTCTGAAGGGAAACTAATGCTAACTGATAATATATAACTCGCATGGATTCTTAAACCCATTTACAATCTATTTTCTCATGCAAAGAGGGCAAAATTCTCCAAGAAGAGAAAGGGAAAGAAGGTAAGTTTCTTCTGTGAACTTGGAGTCTTCTTCTTGATTCTTGTGGTTCTTCTTGGATACTTCATCTGAGGCTGTTACTAGCGGTGGGAACTGATAAAAGACCCTTAGTCCCTCTTAAAAAAACTCAAGTTTTCCATTAATTTGATCTAGAGTCCCACTAGTGTTGAAAAAAGTGACCTCGCTGGAAGCACCCAATTTTTGAACTTTGACCTCTACCCAAAAAATTTAATGTCTTTAAAATTTCTTGAGTGTTTCCAAAAATTCAAAATTTGGAAGTCCCAAAACTTTGGATTTTTCGCAGGCCGAAAGGCCAAAAAGGCCAAAAATTTTGAAGGCCGAAAGGCCAAAAATGCTTCTTGTTTTCTGGGCCAAAAGGCTGAAATGTCGGAGGTCGAAAGGCCAAAAACTATGCCTTAGTAGAAATTTAGCCAAGTGTGAAAATCTTGCCTTGTGCACCTATTAACTAGACCTTGAAGCTTTATCCAGGAAAGACCTTTGGGTGAGCTGTACAGAGCCTCTATACTATCTCCTGAACTTCTTGAAAATTGATCTCCTTTCTTTTTATCTTGGAGACACTTCGTTCTTGCTCCTTTCTGAAGATAGTTAATTTAGAAGAGAAGAACGTGATCTCTTCATGTTGGGACATTCTTTGTATTTCCTCTTTCAGGTAAAATAACTGCTGCAGGGCCTCTTTAGTGTTAACTCTTTCCAAAATGTCTTTGAACCGTTGAACCACCTCTTTTGATGGATGTAGAGCCTATCTGTCTTTATCTCGATATACATCAAGGCCAGCCCCTATGAAGAACGCATCCATATCTTCAATCCATTTTATTACTTCCTCTTGCTTGTCAGCTATGAGGGCCTGGTGTTTCTTGTAAACCTTAATTGTTTTGGTCATCTATTTAGACCATGGCTTAAATTTGTCCAGTTCTTCGCCTTCATAGACCTTCACTAGGATTTGGAAATGTTGCTCTTGGATTATCTCCAAGTCCTGGAGGGCTACTTTCCACTTAACTACTTCTGAATCTATACCCCCATCATTCTCCACCAGGTCAATTAGTGAATTGGCCTCGACCAATATAGTCTAGTACAGCCTGAATACCAATGGGATAGCCTTCCCTCCGAATTGTTCAAATTCATTTCTCCAATCAGCACTTTCCTGGATGAAAGAAGGAGTCAAACCCACCGACAAATCCGGTGTAGCCCTTTTATCTAGGATGGCTTGTAATGAAGCCTCTGAACAATTTGGGTCAATAGGACCCACCATCTTTTGAATGAACCCTTTTAGAGCTTCATTATGGTCTCTTCATCTTTATTCATGAACCCCAAAGCGTGGTTAAGCCCTAGAGCTACTAGTGTCTTGCTCCCTTCTCTGGTAGGTTCACCCAAATCCACCTCTCTGAATGTATAATCTTACATAGTGCCAGGTGTTTGAGAAGAGCTCAGGGGTGGGATAGCTATCTGTGCTTTCTAATGACCCATAGTGTCCTAAGTCACATATGAAATGGTTCTTGTCGATACATCAATTTCTTCCTGGTGGAAGGCTTGCCTTACACAGGTCATATTTTTATCCTCTCCATCCAATTCATTGGTGTAAGTTCTCTTCCTGGGTTGTATCTCCTTGGTAAACCAAGTAGGTTTGTTGGATGCAGTTACAGGTTCATATGGTGCAACATGGAGGATCAAAGTTAAGCCTTGTACTCCCAGAGTTATCTCTTGCTCTGATTCCTTCTCCTGCCACTTTTCTTATTTTCTCTCTCCTCCCTTCATTCTTTCCCCTTCTATATCCATATCCATTTCTCCTTCTTCCTTCTCTTCCTCCACCTAATCTTGTTTAGTTACCACATTTTCTCCTTCTTCGGCTGGGCCTTCGTCTGCTGAAGAGCCAATTTGTACTTCTAACCTAAGACTGGTCATGGCTTGCAGCGTGGTCTGGAAAGGTGATGTATCTTTTGTACTTATTGCTTCTTTGGAAACCTAGCTGGAGCATGGTGAAGGGATTGATGTTGATGGAGTAAGTGTTGGTATGACTGGAGTGGGAGATGGGAGGATGGTAGTAGTAGAGGAGGGCAGATTTGGTGTAGGAGTAGGTGTTGGGGTTGGAATTAATGGCGGTGGAGTAGGAATTGGAGGTGGTAGAGATGTTGGTGGTGTAGGGATATGAGGTGGTGGAGTGGAAATAGGTACTTTCCCTACTATATTATCTGTAGTAGTGACTCAGGCTATCCCACTATCCTGAATCTCAGGTTCTTGAGTGGAACTAGAGCTCACTTGTGTAGCAGGGACATCCACTGAAGGATTGGTGAACTAGACTGGTGGTTGAGTGAGGGTCACCTGGGGCTAAATAAGTGATGGCACTCCAGTGTCTACATCCTGGCCGTGATCTGAATAGCCTTCAAGTCCTTCAAAATTGGAAATCATAAACTCATCAGATCCTAAGGCATCCAAAGGATTATCCTTCTCTTTAGGATCTTCTTTATGTTTCTTGGTAACCTCCTTTTCTCTCCTTTTTTGCAATCTCATCCTTTGGACTAGGGGCTCATATTGTTCTGCTTCCTCAAACTCTTCTTGTACCATTTCTAACTGTAGAGATTCAAAACTCTTATTCCTCTTATATGTTTTCTTTCCCTTCTCAGTGGTGGGAGGAGATTGGCCAGAGGTAGATGGGCCTTCACCTGATAGGGGTTGTGATGACCCTACTGGTGGGTCAATCTGGCTTGTCATCCTTGTTTTCTTGGGCCTAGGATTAGAGCCATACTTAACTGGTCATTCATGACCATACACGCTTCTTGGTTTCTGAGGGGGAGCATTCTTGTACTTAGAAACTGTGGACTTCTCCCCTTGCTATTTTTCTACTTTCCTTAAGGGCTCCATCAATGTTTTTACTGGGATCAGACTCATTTTGTGTGGCTTCTTGATCCAAGTTATTGTGGTCTTTATCACATGCCTCAGCCAGAAGTCCATGTCATCATTTTCATCCTTTTCCACCTCTGCGTTCATGATTGGTTGGTCATATATCTTTTCTTTTGTGTAAATGTCCTCTAAGACCTCGTCTAAATCACATTCTCAAACCTTTGAGGAGATAGGAACCTTTAATACCTCTTTTTCCAGAGTGAGGTTCATTCTGCAATAGTCCCAGATCCTAACCTCATGATCGTCTATGCAGTTTATCCAATGATCTTCCAAGTGTGGCTTGTGTATGTAGAATTTTCCAATAATGTGGCTGTAAGTACCTATGGGGTCAAAATGGGTTCGCACTATTTTATAGATTTGCAAGGGACAATCATCCCATTCAAAAGCCAAGGATTTGCAAACTTTCATGTCTTGCAGTGTGTATGGTCCCAAAGAGATGGGAAAGTCGCAACAGTGCTTCTTTTTATGTTTTATATGCTCGTATGCATCTGCGATTTGCCTAGCCATCTCCACTATAATTATCCAATCGGATGGATACCTGGGTAGCTTATTTGGTTGCAAGGTTGACCTAGCTATCCAAATGTATGTGAAAGTCCTAAATTGGATAAAATAGGCCCCAATGGCCCTTACTTTAGCAGCAACCTCCTCTAACATCCTCTTAGAAAAGTCACCTTCAATGGATTGGATGACTACGAATATGAATGCATCGTTAACTATCCTGTAGTCAGGGGAATCCTTTGGCACGTGTGCCCTTTTTATCAGTTGTGGGTATACAATGTGGGGCCACACATTTGGATCATTTAGAATCCCCTTCTTGGTAAGGCCTAGATAATTTTCCCGTGCTACTAGTAAGTAAACCACGTAGGTGCTCATGTAGAACTTAGGATTATGTTTTATTGCTGTCAATTTCTCATCCAAATTGTCACTAATAATAGTGCCCCAGTCAAATCTTACCTTTCATTCCCAGATCCTTTCTATCAACAGGATCATCCAGTGCTCGAGTTGAGTGGATTGAGGTAACCCATACACTCAGCTTGTCAATGTTATGGCTGCTTGGATGTCATCTTTCGTATAGCCTCTTTGGAGGTCTATCTTGTCCAACTTGTTCTTCAGAAGAGGCTGCTTGAGGTACTCATTGTTCATCATCTCATTTATTTCCTGCTCTCTATTTCCAAACCACTTGGTCCCTTTTCCAATATGGAAGTCATAGAACTTGTCTATGCCCTTGTGAAGGTGGAAAACATCCTCAATAACATCTATCCTTATAGCTAGTACTACCTGAACCTCTATGTTTACAACCACCCTTTCATCTGAGTCATAGTGGTGAGCCATGGTGACGATCAATTCTGAAGATGAGACAGCCACTGGGTGTGCAGCTGCGTTTACTAACCCACTTAGGACCAATGTGGTGCAGTTGTTGGATCTGTTTGCTAGCTGAGAACACTAAGTCAGGAACTCAATCCAGTCTACACTACTGATGTTGGTATCCATTATCTCACTATGCTTGTTCTTCACCTTAGAAATTAGGGTATTCCCTTTATATTGATACTTCATCAGAGAGGTTGTCTTTGGTTCAGTCATTCCGGCAATAACAACAAGTAATCAGTAGCTTATTGAATATAAAAAAACAATTTAAACTAGGAAAGCAAGAAAGAGAGCTTTTTAAACATCTAAGTGCAAATTTTTGCACTTTCAGGCTTGTGAAAAAAGTTATTTGAAGAACAAGGTTTGTCGGACCTTTCAGGATCCAAAACTGCAAAGATTTGTTTGCAGATGCCGAAAGTCTAAAAATGTCGAGTAACCCCAAAAGGACAAACTAAATGTTGTAGGAAGGATTCTTTTGGCCTTTTTGGACCTTTCGGTCTTTCAGACCTTTTAGAGGTCCGAAAGGCTGACAAGTCTGAAATGACACTTAGGCCAAAAGTTTGGAGATTCATTTTTGGCTTTTTAGAGGCCAAAAGTCTGTGATAAGGGCCATGATTGATGAAACAAAAAAACCTAAACCCTAAGAGAAAAGGGAAACTAGAAAACCCTAGGCCCGACAAGGAGGGACTTCCCTATCAAGGCACAAATGCACAAAGGCCTGACAACACCAAGAAACAAGGTACCCTAGGTTGGACAGGCACTAGGAGAAAAAAAAAAAAACCAAGACTGAGACCTGAAAACACAAAAAACTAAGGTAGGTGTGAAGAACCTACCTCAAAAGAACCAGGAGCAGGAGGACAACCAGACGGCTCAAAAACACAAGCAATCGACAAGGAGGAGCAGACAAAATCACAGGCAGAAGGCAAAAATAAATGACAAGTGACTTTAATTTTGAAGGCCTCTCCTATTTATAACCTATGGGTGTATGAGTTAATTTTGGCCTTCTAAATCAACCACACACTTCAACATAGTCCTTCTTCACCAGGTACAGCCAAGACTGAATATGAGTTATTCATCCTGACCGTCTGCGTGATTTGACCTGTTGCCTTCTATCTAGATGGAGTTTTGAAATTTTCTCTCAGGACGAGGGCCTCACAACTATGGACCATCTAAGAACGAAGGATTTTAATCATGATGAACAATGCAATGCAAAAGATTATGCAAGATTACACTAATGAATTGAAATATGCAATATCACCTAAACATGAATTCTACATGATTTCAATGCAATTTTAATCTATAAAT
>MU223411.1:1756535-1774710 GCA_018584345.1 Thuja plicata | reverse complement strand
TTAATTTAATAATGTTTTATTTGAATTCAATTGTTTTATTTCCCTTTAAAGCACAATTAATTCACAGTTTCTATTTATGAATAGAAGAAAGCTTTTTGAGAAGATATTCAATTAATTAAATAAATATGAACTCATAATTGATTTTTCTCAATTATCTGAATATTAAATTCAAATATCTGAAAAGAGGATATTTATTTAATAATTAAATATTATTTAATTCCTTTTCATGTGTTTCAACTAAAGAGGGTGAATTTAATTTAATTAAAGTGCTAGGACTTTATTAATTAAATTAATTCGATCATAGGATTAATTTAGCCAGATAGGTATTTAGGAATTAAATGTGATGTATGATTGATACAGATTAAGGATTTTCTGTATTTGACACTCAGGTCGAGTAGAGTCAGTGAAAACTCGGAATTTGCCTAGTACAATAGGACTTTGATGATTTAGAAGAACGACAAATGCAACAAAATTGGTTAGAGTTGCAAGATGCCAATTTTGGGGTGTTATAATGGGCAGCTATTTCAGGCATTTTGGACTCCAAAAGACTAAAAATTTTAGAGAGAAAAGTGCCTTTGACCTTTCGGGGTTTTCGGAGGTTGAAAACACTGAAAGAGCCAAGTTTTCAGCCTTTCGGCCATTCTTTGACTTGGTTTAAGCAAATTTCTTCGAGGGCTAACTAGATTTTACACAAGGGGGAGACATGACCTAAATAAAAAAGAAAAAGAAGGGGGGTCCCCATGGTCAGAGGACCAAAAAAAAATGGGGTGTGTTTTGTGGACCCACAACAAATAGCTCTAACAAAAGGAGGAATGACCAAGGAATTTCTTTATCAACAACACTCTTTCGGAAAGTATCTTTGTAGTAGAACAGAACCAAGGGGTGGTGGAGTCGATAATTCTTCAATGAATTGCAATCTAAGGCTCTTCACTGGTTTCCCTATGTGTGTTCATGTGTTTTTATTTCTTGACCCTTGGTTGTGATAACCAAGATTCTTGCCAGCTATTCCCAACCTTCGCCAAATAGACCAGGGCTTCCCAGAAAGAGCTTTGCTACCAGTCAGGCGTTCATAGCCCTGACAAATTTTTCCCCAAGTTCCAAGTATAACCTTTCTCTACTACCGGTTGAGCGTTCATAGCCCCGGTAGTGGTTGTCATAATCACCCAAGTCCGTTCTGCCTGCTAGGCTATAGCTTTTTTTTTTTTTTGAGAGCTCCGTCTTTTGGACAATCATTTTACTCCTACTTTCTTGGAGATGTATTAAGCCTTGGATGTTAGTGTGTTCCATGCATCCAGGTCCATAACCATTTTTCTTTGTATTTGATCTGATTTGAGCAACCATTTTTACACTTGTGACCTCTTTGGGGCACTTTTTTTTTGAGTGTTTCTTTTGCTTTCCTTTTTGGCTCTCCTTTCTTTTGTTATTGCCTCCTCATTGAGTTCAGACTTGGTTTTTGGGATCGGTGGGTACCCAAACCTATGCACTCAGGCTGGCTATTAGTGACAAATGCCCTAGAAACCAACGCCCTTGGGTGTTGTATCTCAATGTGTCCTATGACGAGGATGACCAAACTTTGAACTCCTTCTTGTATGTCAATGATAATTATCACTACTTTGGCTTTTGGGAAGGTTCTTCTACACTGCACGTATCCTTGGAGAAATTTGACTAAGAAATACCTCTGCTCCTTTTGTAGACCACCTTGGACTGAATCCAAAACAAACTGACCCAAAGAAACAAAACGAGCCCTGGTGTGGCTACAATCTTTGGAACTTGGTGTGGCTACCTGGCTTTTCTTTTGCCTTATCCCACATGAGGACAAGGTCAGAGATCCTAAAGGTCTTGATGGTAGCTCTCTTGTCAAACCACCTTTTGACTACAACCTAATGCTTTGATACATGTTCCATGGCTAAAGTTCATTTCTCCTCTAGGTTCAGGAGATTCATGAGTCTAATTTGTATCTGATCTTCCTCCCCTACATATTGGTCCATGAATCTCAAAATTGGGATCTTTAGGTTCATAAGAAAGACCAATTGCAAGCCGTAGACTAGTTGATATGGAGATGTCCCCAAGGTGTTCTTGATCCTTACACAATCATTCCACAAAGCATATTTCAGTTGTGTGTGCCAGTCCCTGGGGTTGTCATCTAGGAGGTGTTTGATCACTGTTGTCAAATTTTTGTTTGTAGACTCTACTACGCCATTGCCTTGCAGATAGTAATTTGAAGAGAATTTGAGGATTACCTGGTTTTTGAAGGCCCATTGTGTGAGTGAGGCTGAGGAGAAAGAGGGAGCATTGTCACATACCAGATAGAATGGCATCCCAAACCTAGTTATGATGCACTCCTCCATGAATTTGGTCACGACCTCTGTAGTACAATTATTTAGTGCTTGCACTTCTATCCAGCATGTGAAATAGTCGGTGGTTGTCAAAATAAACTTATGTCCTACAGATGAAGGGGGTTAATCACTCCAATAAAATTTAAACCCCATTGGGAAAACGGGCATACCTCATAGACTGGTTGTAGGGGCTTCATTGGGTTCCTCTCTCGAGTTGCGCTAGTTTTGCAAGTGTGGAAAGATCTCACGTGCTCGCTAGTATATTTAAATATTGTAGGCCAAAAATATCATGCCCTCAGGATTTGGTGAGCAGTGGCCTCCACCGATCCATGTCTCATTCCGTATTTGTCATGAAAGTCCACCAGGATTTTTTTTGCCTCCATTCTATCCAAGCATCTTAAGTACAAACCCTCGTAATTGTGTTTGTACAATTGTCCACCTTTTAGCATGTAAGAGCTTCTTTTGACCTTTAAAGCTCTTCTCTAGGAACCATTCATTTCTTTAGGGCATTGATTCTGTAACAAATAGTACACTGTGTCTTGGTACCACACATCAGTGATCACACCTTGATCGGTGTATGTCTGGCAGACCAGACCTTGAAACTCAGAGATCAGCTTCGTTAGGCCCTGGCCTCTTACCAACTTCATTGGTTGGATCTCTAGGTCAAAATCTTGGAGAATTTCCATCCATTTTCCTTTCCATTCCCCTAGCTCATTCTGCATTAGGAGGGATTTAACTGCTACATCTGGAACTATCCCAATGACTTTACTCCTTAAAATATAATGTCTAAATTTATTCACCGCCTTGACAAGAGCAAATACCTACTTATCTAGGTTTGGTATCTGAGCTTAGCATCTTTGAAAGGGAAACTCATGAAGGCAATGGGCCTTTCATCTTCACTATTCTTCTTCTGTGTGAGGATGCCCGTGCATGAGTGTTCTGACGTGAAAGAGTAAAATTTGAAAGGGATGGTGTAGTCAGGGTTGGCTAGGACTGGTGCCGTGGCAATAGAATTCTTAATCTCTTCAAAATAATTCTTGGCTAGGAGAGTCCATTCAATCTTGGCATCTTTCTTGAGCATTTTGTTCAATGGTTTTACTATTTCTGCAAAGCCACTGATGAATTTTCCGATGAAGTTGATCTTCCTGAAGAAAGATTTCAGTTCCTTGTGGCTATTAGGTGGCGTGAAATTTAGGATTAAATCCACCCTTTTAGGGTCAATGGATATCCCATTTTTAGAGATGATATGTCCCAAGAGCTTCCCTTCAGTTACCCCAAACACGCATTTCTTGGGATTGAGGGAGACCCCAAATTCTCTGTACCTCTGAAGGCATTTCCTGAGGTCGTTTATGTGGTCAATTCTTAGTTTTGAGTAGACTGTGAGATCATCCATGTAAATGATAATGCACCTCCCAACTAATCCTTTGAAAGCTATGTCCATTGCTCTTTGAAACGTGGTTCCAGTGTTAATCAGCCTGAAAGGCATCCATCGGTAGGCGAAAGTTCCCCATTTAGTGGTGAATGTTGTTTTCAGCCTGTCCTCTTCCTATACCATCACCTGATTGTACCCAGAGTAGCCATCCAAGAACAACATCATTTGAGATCCATTAACCTTCTGAATCACTTTGTCTGGATATGGGAGTGGATGATTATCCTTTTGAGAGGACTTATTGAGGTTCTGAAAGTCTGCACATAACCTGATTTCTCTAGTCTTCTTTCTCACAGGTACTAGGTTTGCAACCCATGTAGAATGTCAAATCGGGAAGATGATCCCACATTGAGTATCTTTTGGACTTCCTTTTGGATTAAGGGCTCCATAGTGGGATTCATGGGTCTTTAATGTTTGTCTAAAAGGCTTAGAATCTGGCTTCAAAGGGATGTTGTGCACTATGACTAAGTTGTCATATGTCTTTAATTCTTCATAACTCCATGCTATGACATCTCGATATTCAGTGAGAAGCTAGACCATTTTCTCTTTTTCTTCCTTGGTTCCCACCTTTCTGATGTGGACTTCTCTTGGTTCTTCTTCTGTGCCTAGGTTGTAGGTGTCACATTCTTTACCATCAGGTGTTATGTCAGGGCATTCTTTTATAGCAGTCTTATCGATGTCAAAAATCCTCTCTAGCTCTACCATTCCCTTAGGTATGGCATTGGTCTTTAGGTTTATGACGCCGTGATCATCAAGCTCTTCAAGTTCAACTATTTCCTCACCTTCCTTCTCCTCATCTATGATGTGCTTTTTGAACACGTCGAAACACATGATAAACTCTAAGATATGTTGATCATCTTTGAAGACTTGAAAGTTAGTGATATTATCCGGAATGGCTAGGGCTGCGAAAAGTTCAACTGAGAATTTATTTAGTTTGGATTATCCATTGGATGTAGTGAACTGGCTGAGACAGCTAATGCGTCAGCCACAATATTCTTTCTTCTTAGGATGGTTTTGATGTTGAAAGCATCAAAGTCATTGATCAGATCCCATGCCCTATTTCGGTAGGCTGAGAGCCTCTTATCATTGCAAGTATACTAGCTATAGATCTTCTTCACAACCAATTATGAGTCTCCTTCCACCGTCAATATTTTGATTCCCTTCTTTTGAGCTAAGAGGAGTCCGCGAACCAGCGCTTCATATTCTACAACATTGTTAGTACAAAGAAACTGTAATCTATAAGTAGCATAGAAAGACTTACCTCTCGGATTTATCAATTCAATTCTCGCACCTACTCCTTGTTTGCATTTGGAACCATTGAAGTGTAGTTTCCATATCTAAGGTGGTTTAGTAGGGCTTGGTTTGGTTGTTCTTTTCTTAGAGAAACCCTTGGTCCTTAGTTTTTGGCTCCTCTCTCCATCACTGTTAGAAGAAGTTAATTATCCCGCATATTGGGCATGCCTAGGTTTGGGGAGTTTGTTGTCTTCATCAGATTTGTCTTCTAGAATTCTCTTATAAGGGGGACACGCTCCATCATCTAAGGTACTCCAGTCACTAAGCATATTCAGGGCAATGCTTCCATCTTCAGAGTATGACCCACTGTCTTGATTTTGAGGTGAGCTATTTGTAAGGACTGGGCTGTCCATATCTGGCATGGTGTTGTTCTTGTCTTTTATCCCAAGTACATCTTCTTTTATTTTTATTGCTTCTGGTAACTTATTCAGTTGGGAAATTTGAGCCAACACTCATGACAGGGCTTCTTGAGAACTGGGGCATGTAAACTCTGAATGACTAGCCTGATGTAACCGGCAATATCTAGGTAGTAACAATATATTAGGATCTACATCTTGACCCAAATGCCACAGGCTGGCTGTCGTGTTGTTGATGAAACTTTTGAAGATGTCATCACCAATTTTTAGCTTAAGGAGACCTTGGATGGGACTATGGTCTGACTTTTCACCCTCTCAAATTTGGAACATAAAAACATCATCCATTCGATAGGTGCCCAAATCAGTTTGGGTGAACAATACTTCATTTGGGGCATTATATTCGGTGATCATCCTTTTCAGTTTAGGCTTGACATCTATCTTGATCTGGTTGTTTAAACCTCTCCATGGTAGCCAGAGCTGGGTGAAATTTGTAGAGAGCCACCCTCTCAAGCACTTGGTCCATTCTCGGCTCAGCAACATCCCATAAGTCTCAGGTATGTCCACTATGTGTATATCAATGTGCTCTTGTATCCTAGTATCTGCGACTAGCTAAATGTGTGCGTCTTTGAGTACACCAATTACTTTGACTTTGGTTTTGTCTAATTGTATGACCACCTGGTTCATTACTTGGGGCACCATCCCCAAATTTTGGCAAATTGACAGGGGCATAATGTTGCATGAGGCTCCGAAATCAATTAGGCAATTATGTAGGTTTTTTCTAAACATCCGCAAGCTGAGTAAGAACAGTGGGGCCTCCATCTTATCTGTGAATACTGCAGGGAATGCCTCAGAGGTGTTGATATTGGATGTGGGCACCCTTGCACTGTTGGTTGAAGGGCCATGCTTTGAATGATCCAAGGATTTTAAAAGGGCTTCCTTTTGAGATGGGCAACCTTGCAGTAATTCAAACATGGATATGTTCACCTTAGTTTTCTTGAGTTCATCCACTCCACTGTATTTTTCATTTGACTAGGCTGTACCTTGGTAGCCAGCATATGTACTTGTTGTAGGAGGTCTAGGAACATTCAGGCCTTTTGGAGGTATGGGGTTGTTACTAGCCCGTGGATCTGGTGGAATTGGTTGTTTGCCTGGAGGTATGTCGTCAGTGAGGGGTTCCTTTATACTCTGAAGGTTATATGAGTTTCCTTGATCATTCTGGAAGGCATGTACCTCAAAATATTTAGGCTCATTTTCTCTCTGAAAAGGGAACATGAATTCATCTTCTTCTGTATAGGCTTCTGAGCCTCCTTCCTTTCTAGACTCATAGGAATCGAACACCATAGCATTGAATTGCACCGAGGGCCCCTCTAGATTTTGGGTGTAGTGGTCTTGGGATGGTGCCATTATTGGGTCTAGTGTTCCATGGTCGATTTGGCCTTTGTTGTCCAAATGGTTTCTCCTGCATGTTGTTGTTGTTTTTGTATGCATTGAAACCCCTATTTGGATTCTAAGGGTATGTATTTGGACCAGTAGACGCTCGTTGGTATCCACCTTGATTTTGGGGTGGGTTTAGCTTCATCCTGGTAACATCACTAGTGAGTTGTGATAAATTCTTTTTTACGACATCTAACTCAGAAGCCATGAGATCATTAGGCTCAGTTTGGGGTATAACCCTCTATTCTACAAATGTAATTTTATGAGCGTCATAGCCTGGATAAGTAATAGATGGAGGCATAGTTGTACATGGCTGTGCCGATATAGGATTTAGCATAGGTAGGCGACTGGCTAAGGCTTGATTATTTGATGAAAATGGGTGTGGGACAGCAAGATTACTCATGATGGGCACAGCCGCATAGCTCCCTTCTTGTGGGTCCATTTGCTGAGTGAAAGTGACGGCTTCATTGTACACCTTTTTGATCATGTCTCTATCCGTCTGGGGAAGTCTTCTTAGAAAGATCAAGGTGAATAGATCTAAAGCCTTCAAGTAAACTTGTATGACAGCCTCATCTGGTATAGTGTAAGGAGCCTCTAGCTTTTGTTTCATTTTGTCAAAATGATGATTAAACATAGCAATGGGCTCCTTGGGATCTTTCCTTGTGGTTATGAACTGGTGATGTGTCATAGCAGGATCAACATACAACTTGAATTGATTGAGGAATTTGGTTTCAAATTATTTCCATACTGAGATAGACCCTCATGGAAAATTCAGGTACCAGTTGTATGCAAACTCTTCCAAAGTGTATGAGAACAAGCGACAGACAACATCTTGGTGGGAAATCTCTTTACGATTGCAAATTTCCTTGAAGGTGTAGATGTGTTCTTTTTCTGTCCTAGATTCACCATATATGAATTGCGTACAAAACTTCTCCAAATTTTTGGGTAACTCATGGAGTTTCCCAACAATGTTTAAAGGTGAGCTTGTGGCGTTGGCAAAAAATGCCATTGGACGAGTTGGTTGCAAATGTCAATTTTGCACGTTCTGATTTTGGTCAATCACTGTGGTAATAATTGGGGCAGCGATGTGTGATTGTTGTCCAAGAGGATTTTGAGGCATGGCAAGGTGATGAGAATATTTATCTTTTGCTTTACCCTTGTTTCTGCGAGCTCTTCAATGGTGAGTGAGTTCAAGAAACTCGCCTCTTTTTGGAGATGAACTAAGCACACCCTCGAATCTCTCTAGAGAGAAAGATCCAATATTATCTAGTTTTTTGAGTCTTGAGGCCCTCCTTCTAGCGCCACTTCTATTGAGTGTTGTTTTGACACAAGCCAACTTGCTAGGATCTCAAGATTCGATTTCCTCTCTTGAAAAAATAACAGAGTTATTCCCAAGGTTCTCTGGGGTCGGGTCACAACCTACTTGGTTACTCAGTTGAAGATAAATGTGATTGTTTACGAGGAGGTCTTTTCTGGTACATTCAAGACATCAAACTATAAAATACTATTAGTTTCTTTTTTGGTATTTTCCATTTTAACAAGTATGGGTATGGTAAATAACATGCAATTTTTGTATTTTTCAAGATAGCAATTTTCATAATTTCAAGATAGAATTTAAACAGATGAGGGTAACAAGAAATGCAACAAATTGCAAAGAAAAGTGAAATCCTAAAGACATAAACCGCTATAAACCCTTCCTTGTGAATTGAATTCTGGAGAGATTTGGAACAACCCACGAAGCATAAATCAGACCATGTCACAATTCACTACTCCACAGATGCAAGCATTTTGGAGAAAAGATATGTTTTACTCATACGAGATATTCAAAATCTATCAAATCGCTAAGCCACCAAGACATGCGCACTCACAAGATAGATTTATCATTAAGCCCAAAGATGACCTCCTCCACACATTTGTCACAACAAGGTAGATATACAACAACAAACTCTAACTAAAAGTATCATGAATTCGAAACACAACAACACAAAGGGCTCTCTAAAAATAAAGAATAATGCAAGCATACATTCAATAAATTTGCATAGATAGTAGTAATTCACACACCACAAATGAAGCACCCAATGTAGATATTTATTATATTAAGAAGTCGGCCTTTTACATTGCTTTTTTATTACAATATATAGACTTTTGATCTACAACATTGATTTTTAGACTTAGGGCATCACAGAGTCTAAAATAAAGAACAAAAGCTAAAACTAGAAATTTTCTGAAGGGAAACTACTGCTAACTGATACTATATAACTTGCATGGATTCTTAAACCCATTTACAATCCATTTTCTCATGCAAAGAGGGAAAAATTCATCAAGAAGAGAAAGGGAAAGAAGGTAAGTTTCTTCTGTGAACTTGGAGTCTTCTTCTTGATTCTTGTGGTTCTTCTTGGATTCTTCATCTGAGGCTGTTACTGGTAGTGGGAACTAATAGGATACCCTTAGTCCCTCTAAAATGAACTCAAGTTGTCCATTCATCTGATCTCGAGTCCAACTAGTGTTGAAAAAAGTGACCTCACTGGAAGCACCCAATTTTTGGACCCTGACCTCTACCCCAAAACTTTAATGTCTTTAAAATTTCTTGAGTGTTTCCCAAAATTCAAAATTTAGAAGTCCCAAAACTTCGGACTTGTCGCAGGCCGAAAGGCTAAAAGTTTCGAAGGCCAAAAGGCTGAAAGTTTCAAAGGCCGAAAGGCTTAAAATGCTTCTTTTTTTCAGGGCTGAAAGGCTGAAATGTCAGAGGCCGAAAGACTGAAAACTTTGCCTTAGTAGAAATTTAGCCAAGTGTGAAAATCTTTCCCTGTGCACCTGTTAACTGGACCTTGAAGCTTTATCCAAGAAAGACCTCTAGGTGAACTGTCTAGAGCCTCTGTACTATCTCCTGAACTTCTTCAAAATTGATCTCCTTTCTTTTTATCTTGGCAACACTTCGTTCTTGCTCCTTTCTGAAGATAGTTAATTTAGAAGAGAAGAATGTGATCTCTTCATGTTGGGACATTCTTAGTATTTCCTCTTTCAGGTGAAATAACTACTGTAGGGCCTCTTTAGTGTTAACTCTTTCCAAAATGTCTTTGAACTGTTGAACCACCTCTTTTGACAGATGTAGAGCCTATCTGTCTTTATCCAGATATACATCAAGGCCAACCCTGTGAAGAACGCATCCATATCTTCAATCCATTTTATTACTTCCTCTCATTTGTCAGCTATGAGGGCCTGGTGTTTCTTGTAAACCTTAATTGTTTTGGTCATCTATTCATTCCATGCCTTAAATTTGTCCAGTTCTTCACCTTCATAGACCTTCACCAGGATTTGGAAACGTTGCTCTTGGATTATTTCCAAGTCTTGGAGGGCTGCTTGCCACTTAACTACTTCTGAATCTATACCCCCATCATTATCTAGCAGGTCAATTAGTGAAATGGCCTCAACCAATATAGTCTGGTATGACCTGAATACCAATGGGATAGCCTTCTCTCCAAATTTTTCAAAGTCATTTCTCCAATCAACACTTGCCTAGATGAAAGAAGGAGTCAAACCCGCCAGCAAATCTAGTGTAACCCTTTTATCTAGCATGGCTTGTAATGAAGCCTCTGAACAATTTGGATCAATAGGACCCACCATATTTTGAATGAACCCTTTTAGAGCTTCATTTTGATCTGTTAAGGATTTTATGGTCTCTTTATCTTTATCCATGAACCCCAAAGCATGCTTAAGCCCTAGAGATGCTAGTGTCTTGCTCCCTTCTCTGGTAGGTTCACCCAAAACCACCTCTCTAAATGTATAATCTTCCATTGTTCCATGTGTGTGAGAAGTGCTCAGGGGTGGGATAACTATCTATGCTTTCCAATGACCCCTAGTGTCTAGAGTCACATATGACATAGTTCTTGTCGGCACATTAATTTCTTCCTGGTGGAAGGCTTTCCTTAAAGAGGTCATATTTGTATCCTCTCCATCCAATTCATTGGTGTAAGTTCTCTTCCTGGGTTGTATCTCCTTGGTAAACCAAGTAGGTTTTCCGAATGAAGTTACAGGTTCATATGGTCCAACATGGAGGATCAAAGTTAAGCCTTGTACTCTTAGAATTATCTCTTGCTCTGATTCCTTCTCCTGCCACCTTTCTTGTTCCTTCTATCCTCCCTTCATTCTTTCCCCTTCTGTATCCATATCCATTTCCCCTTCTTCCTTCTCTTCCTCCACCTCATCTTTTTTAGTTACCACATTTTCTCCTTTTTCTGGGCCTTCGTTTGTTGAAGAGTCAATTCATACTTCTGACCTAAGACCGATCATGGCCTCCAGCGTGGTCTGGAAAGGTGACGTATCTTTCGTATTTACTACTTCTTTGGAAAACATGGGTGGAGCATGGTGAAGGGATTGATGTTGATGGATTAAGTGTTGGTATGACTAGAGTGGGAGATGGGAGAATGGTAGTAGTAGAGGAGGGCAAACTTGGTGTAGGAGTAGGTGTTGGGGTTGGAATTAATGGCGGTGGAGTAGGAATTAGAGGTGGTAGAGATGTTGGTGGTGTAGGGATATGAGGTGGTGGAGTGGAATTAGGTACTTTCCTTGCTAATTTATCCATAGTAGTGACTCGGGATATCCCACTATCCTGAATCTCAGGTTCTTGAGGGGAACTAGAGCTCACTTGTGTAGCAGGGACATCCACTGAAGGATTGGTGAACTGGATCGGTGGTTGAGTGAGGGTCACCTAGGGCTGAATAAGCGATGGCGCTCCAATGTCTACATCCTGGCCATGATTCAAATAGCCTTCAAGTCCTTCAAAATTGGAAATCATAAACTCATCATATCCTAAGGAATCCAAAGGATTATCCTACTCTTTAGGATCTTCTTTATGTTTCTTGGTAACCTCCTTTTCTCTCCTTTTTTGCAATATCGTCCTTCAGACTAGGGGCTCATCTTATTTTTCTTCCTCAGACTCTTCTTGTACCATTTCTAACCATGGAGATTCAGAACTCTTCTTCGTCTTATATGTTTTCTTTCCCTTCTCAGTGGTGGGAGGAGATTGGCTAGAGGTAGATGGGCCTTCACCTGATAGGGGTTGTGATGACCTTGCTCATGAGTCAATCTAGCCTATCATCCTTGTTCTCTTTGGCCTAGGATTAGATCCATACTCAACTGGTTGTTCATGACCATACATGGTTCTTGGCTTCTGAGGGGGAGCTTTCTTATACTTAGGAACTATGGACTTCTCCCCTCACTATTTTTCTACTTTCCTTGAGGGCTCCATCAATGTTTTTATTGGGATCAGACTCATTTTGTGTGGCTTCTTGATCTAAGTTATTGTGGTCTTTATCACATGCCTCACCTAGAAGTCCATGTCATCATTTTCATCCTTTTCCACCTCTACGTTCATGATTGGTCGGTCATATATCTTGTCTTTTGTGTAAATATCCTCTAAGACCTCGTCTGAATCACATTACCAAACCTTTGAGGAGATAGGAACCTTTAATACCTCTTTTTCCAGAGCAAGGTTCATTCTGCAATAGTCCTAGATCCTGACCTCATGATCGTCTACGCATTTTATCTAGTGATCTTCCAAGTGTGGCTCGTGTATGTAGAATTTGCCAATAATGTGGCTGTAAGTACCTATGGGGTCAAAATGGGCTTGCACTATTTTATAGAGCTGCAAGGGACAATCATCCCATTCAAAAGCCAAGGATTTTCAAACTTTCATGTCTTGAAGTGCATATGGTCCCAATGGCCCTTACTTTAGCAGTAGCGTCCTCTGACATCCTCTTAGCAAAGTCACCTTCAATGGATTGGATGACCGCGAATATGAATGCATCATTAACTATCTTGTAGTCAAGGGAATCCTCTGGCATGTGCACCCTTTTTATCAGCTATGGGTGTACAATGTGGGGCAATACATTTGGATCATTTAGACTCCCCTTCTTGGTAAGGTCTAGATAATCTGCCTGTGCTACTAGTAAGTAAACCAAATAAGTACTCATGTAGAGCTTAGGATTATGTTTTACTATTGTCAATTGCTCGTCCAAATTGTCACTAATAATAGTGCCCCAGTCAAATCTTGCCATTCGTTCCCAGATCCTTTCTATCAACATGATCATCTAGTGCTGAGTTGAGTGGATTGAGGTTACCCATACACCTGGCTTATCAATGTTATGGCTGCTTGGATGTCATCTTTCATATAGCCTCTTTGGAGGTCTATCTTGTCCAACTTGATCTTTGGAAGAGGCTGCTTGAGGTACTCATTGTTCATCATCTCATTTATTTCCTGCTCTCTATTTCCAAACCACTTGTTCCCTTTTCCAATATGGAAGTCATAGAACTTGTATATGCCCTTGTGAAGGTGGAAAATGTCCTCAATTAAATGTCCTCAATTACATCTAGCCTTATATCTAGTACCACCTAACCCTCTGTGTTAAAAACCACCCTTTTATCTGAGTCATAGTGGTGAGCCAGGGTGATGATCAATTCTAAAGATGAGACAACCACTGGGTGTGCGGCTGCATTTACTAACCCACTTAGGACCAATGTGGTGTAGTTGTCAAATTTGTTTGCTGGCTGAGAAGACTGAGTCAGGAAATCATTCCAGTCTACGTTGTCGATGTTGGTATCCATTATCTCACTATGCTTGTTCCCCACCTTAGAAATTGGGGTATTCCATTTATATTGATACTTCATCGGAGAGGTTGTCTTTGGTTCAGTCATTCTTGCAATAACAACAAGTAATTAGTAGCTTATTGAATAGAAAAAAAACAATTTAAACTAGGAAAGCAAGAAAGAGAGCTGTTTAAATATCTAAGTGCAAATTTTTGCACTTTCGGGCCTGCAAAAAATGTTATTTGAAGAACAAGGTCCATCAGACTTTTCAGGATCTGAAACTGTGAAGATTTGTTTGCGGACGCTAAAAGTCTGAAAATGTTGAGGAACCCCAAAAGGATGAACTAAATGTTGTAGGAAGGATGTTTTTGGCCTTTTCAAACCTTTCAGTATTTTGAACCTTTCAGAGGTCTAAAAGGCTGACAAGTTTGAAATGACACTTAGGTCAAAAGTTTGGAGATCTATTTTCGACTTTTTGGAGGCTGAAAGCCTGCGGCAAGGGCTGCGACCTACGAAACTAAAAAAAATAAACCCTAAGACAAAAGGGAAACTAGAAAACCCTAGGCCTAATAGGGATGGACATCCCTATCAAAACACAAAGGCACAAAGGCCCGATGACACCAAAAAACAAGGTGCCCTAGGATGGATAGGCACTAGGTGCAAAAAAAATAAACAAACCCGAGACCGAGACCAAAAAACACAAAAAATCAAGGCAGGTGAGAAGAACCTACCTCGAAAGAACCAGGAGCAGGAGGACAACTAGATGGCTTGAAAATGTAAGCAATCGACGAAGAGGAGCAGATGAAATCGTAGGCAGAAGGCAAAAAAAATGACAAGTGACTTTAATTTTGAAGGCCTCTCCTATTTATAATGTGCGGGCTGACGTCAGCCATTTCGGGCATTTCAGACTCTGAAAGACCAAAAATTTTGGAGAGAAAAGTGCCTTTGGCCTTTTATGGTTTTTTGAGGCCAAAAACACCGAAAGAGCCAGGTTTTCAGCCTTGCGGCCATTCTTTGACTTGGTTTAAGAAAATTTCTTTGAGGGCTGACTTGATTTTACACAAGGGGGAGACATGACCTAAAGCAAAAAGAAAAAGAAGGGGGGTCCCCATGGTCAAAGGACCAAAGAAAATGGGGTGTGTGTTGTGGACCCACAACAGTACCAATAATAATCTGTCAAGGATGACATGGAAAAGAACATGGATGCCTCCAACATTATCAAAGCTGCCTATTCCCCTGCTCAGTGCAGGAACCATAATTGATCCTCCACCTGGCGAAGCACTACAATGCACCCACCCAGGTGGTTTTTCTTGATGCTTCCCTAACTTTGAACTACCCTGCAACCATTGTTACCTGGTGAAGCACTACAACGCACAGACCTGGGTGGTTTTTCTCGCTACTTTCATTCAGTTTCAACAACATTCTTACATTCGGGTGACTGGGTTCTCCGGTAAGCCCTACCTATTCCCCAAGCATTGTGGGGAGAGGATTATTCTTTTGGAGTTATCTAGGAAAATCATTGAACTTCACACATTCTTTTCATTGAAGAAGGTTACCTCCATCTTGTTCCCAATCACTTGCGGGAACTATTCTTGCAATCTTACAGTGGCCAAGGAAGCCGATAATGAGTTGAAAAGTCTGGGACTGGCCGAGTTCACCGAGTTCCACCTGGCAAGGTACAATTTTGATCCACTTAGCAAGATAAGTGTGGCATTGCCCCAGGTGTCCACACCACATGAGCCTCACATTGAGGATTTTTGGGTAGATTGCTAGGATGATTTCGACCTTCGGTGTTGAAAGAACTCAAGGATGTCTAAAGGGATGATGAAGAGCCTCGACCTTCAGACCTTTCTGAAAGATTTTTTAGATAGTGGGCCTCTAGAGGACCCTGCATAGAAGGCATAGGGGATTGATAAGATGGATCTCCCTTTGGTGGATTGGGACACCCCAGAGGTTTTGACAATTGAGGATGTCAGTCAGGGCCTCATACAACACAGTCATGACTACTTTGTGCAAGTGTGCAAGAAAAGTACCCATAGGGGTCCAATTTTGTGGGGTCTACTTTGGCCTCTAGGGCTACAGGGACAATTTTGTGGGGATCTGCCCCCCTGGAAGGATCCCCTTCATTGGAAACACTCATGAGCTAGAAGATGGAGGCTGAAGATGAAACTGTGGCTATTCTAAATGTCGGGGCCCCACTACAGATAAGAAGAAAGAAGAAAAGGGTGGATCATCCCCAAGCACAGATGCAGGTCCTGGGATTCCCAACATTCCCTAGGTGGAACTCATCCCTTCTTATCCTAAACTAGAGGATCCTCCAGTGGTCTCCCCTCCTGACAATTATTTTGATGACCTCTTCCAGATGAAAGACCTGGTGAACTTACAGGCCCACGTGGTGAGGGCAGTGGAGGATATAGATGCGCAAGAAGTGGCCCCAAAAAAAGAGTTTTGGGAGCAAGAAAAAGAGAAAGAGCAAGAAGAAGAACAAGAAAGTCCACAAGATGTGGAAGAAACATCAGTCTAGGGGACCGAGACAAAACTAAGACTAACACAAGATGAGAAACCGACAATGGCGTGGCGAACCAGACCTTTGGGAGAAATCATATCCCAAGTTGTCACGCTCCAAATGCCTCTAGTTATTCTAGGTAATCAAAGGCCTTGGAGTGCGACATTTGACAAGGTGGTCTCTGCAGTCCAACTGTCAGATCTTGGCCTCTGGCCTCTTCAAAATATGTGTCCCTAGAGGAGAATGTCTCAGCGCATGGCGCTAATAAAGAACAACAACAGGATGAGGGGGATAACCCCGTAAATGTGAATACTGAGACCATAAATGGTGGGGAAGGGGAAAATCCTGGTGATACAAATTTAGATGCCACCAAGGTGGAAGATACGAGAAACCCAAGGGAGCAAGAAAAGGATTCTAATGCGACTATGGATACCGGGGAAACACCACAAAGCCCCAACGAATACCCCAACGCCAAAGCCTTAGCAGAAAGACCACCCCAACTGCCATAATGGCTGGTGGAATCCAGATAAAGAAAGACCCTGACGATAGCAAGTGCTCCCCTCTCCTTGGATGAAATGATGATCCAAAATCAAGAGGCTAAGAAGCCTAAGAAGGCCCAGACCATCCATACCCTACAAACCGGTCTGAGAGGAAGCATAGTCACAGTAGTTGTGACACGTACCCCAGATATAGAAGTGGCAGCCGTAAGGGCCAAAGATTATATAGTTACAGAAGTTCCTCTGGGGAGGAGAGACAAATAGGGTGAATTGGACCTATTGAAGGAAGCTACTCGGGCAGTTGAGGCCCGATACAACAAGCATGCACAGAAGCTAAAGGAGGAAAGAGAAAAGAATCAAAATCTCCTTGGGCTTCTTGCAGAACTGACACAACCACTAGCCAAGATTCATCTAGAAGCCTCCACCTCTGGAACACCGCTCCCATAGGGTGAAATAGATTCTCTAAGGGCCATGAAAAAGAAGGCACAAGTTGTAGATGGGTGGATCACTGAGAAAATCAAAGTCATAAGGCAATTCCTGGAAATGACACTCTTGGACATTTTTTAGGCCAACAACCTTGTGGGCTAGGTGAATGGCATCCTCTCCCTATGGGAGAAAGATATAGAAAAATATGAGGAGTGGAGGTCCAAATTAGAAGAGATAATGAACTTTGGGAAGGAAGCCATTACAAAGAAAAGAATTTTGGGAGAAGAGCCCTTTGGATTCCTCCAGGCCCAGCACTCTAGACTTGGCCTTAAGATTGAGGTGGGTAAGCAACTGGTAGAAACCCTAAAGAATAGGATCCAGGGAGTCCAGAATTCTTTAGATTTATACACAACATTTGTAGCAAGGGTTTTGAAAGTTGATCCCTTCACTATCGGGACTTGTGCCCCGAAATATTTTGTACTGAGAAAATTTGATGAGATTATGGAGTCCCTGTACCAGTTGGCCAAAGATTTTGATGAAGGGAAAATGTCCAAATTATCCAAGATGATGCTCCAATCTCATGACGTAGTGAAAGTGGATGCAGAATTCTGGGAAGGGGCCGGAGATATTGACAAACAATTTGGGGTTATCAGTGACTAATGGGACTACGTCAAGGATGTAGATGAGGATGGAATTGGCTAGATTTTAGAGTCCTTCAAACAAAACAAGGAATAGTAGAGTTCTCCAGACTCTATATATTTTCACCAGCGAGGTACAATTTTGTAAATTTAATATTATTTGAGCATAAGCTCTCGGAATCCAAAATTTTGGGTCCAAAGTTTTGTATTCATTCATAGTGATCCGCGTCCAAGTTCCCCAGAGCTGATCAATCACTGTTGAGAAGTTAATAAGGGGTCAGTAGGTAGGTGATCCCAATAAGGCATGTCAGATAGAGGGATGAATTTTACAGATGATTCTCTCGAGGTGCCACTCCTACATTATCTTCCTGATGTGCATCGAAGATAGTGAGCCACAATCCACATTTATAAGGTATGTAGCCTAAGATACCGGGATGATCAGATTTATTCTATTAATTCCCCAATACTCTTCTTTATGTTGATTATTTTATCTTTCTCTTCTTGTCTTCTTTCTCTATCTTGTCAGACCTCTGCACTTTTCGAAGTGATAGTGTTAGAAATTAATCTTTACTTGCATTATGTAAGTAGGAGATTCCTATGGAATCCCTACACCTATTTTGTCCTCTTGTGAGGATAATTCATTTTATGTATCTTTTATTATCCCTTGGTTGTATT